>CM042878.1:500403-620403 GCA_023658055.1 Thaleichthys pacificus | reverse complement strand
TCAAACAGCAAGAACACAAAAAAAAATCTTTGTTTTGGGTACAGAAGTTCAGAAAGACTTGAGTGACATCAGTACCTTTGGGAGTTGAGCTTGTGTGTCTGACAGGAGAAGGTACAAACTTGTTATTCACCTGTAGTGTTTTAGAACAAGACTGTTACACAGTTTAAGGCACACCACTGTAATTAACACACAACACGTTACTGAGTTTGCTAGTTTACCCTTTATGTCCCAAAAAATACATACTATAAAGAAAATTAACAACAACTTATTTAAATTCTGAGGTCCGTTTTATTGATATTTTGAAACACTTGAATCCAGAATAAATGTAATCAATAGATAGTGCAGCCTTAAATCAAAAATTAGTTAATGCATACTGCAGACATCAAAACTAATTAAGGACTAATAAGTCCAGGTTCATCAAATCAATGTGTCACACCAGATCAATGCTAATCCATAGGCATGCACTTAGCTTTGGGTGAACCAAGATTCATGTCTCCACATTTGTCTCCTCAGCCCAGCACATGCTCCTCCTGTACCAGGGAGCGCACATGATGCGTGAGGACAGCCAGGCCCTGGTCTGGAACCAGCACAAACAACCCCTGGGTTAGTATGACGGGCCTCGTGGCAGCGTAACTGTTAGGAGGAACACGAACATTACATTCATCTCCTCCTGCTCTTAATCTCTTAATTCAATGAGAACTGTGCCAAGCGGCCAGTGAAGAAAAGGAAAAAAAACTGAAATGTCAATTTACAACTGACATCAAGAAACTCTGAGGTGAAGTTATAATTAAAAGAGCTCAGTTTTGTTTTTTTTACTACTCAAGCCAGTTAGTCTGGAAAGGCAACATTTAAACTGTTGGCATCAACAAGTAGCAAAGTACTCCTTCACCTCTACAGCTTCAAGTCATGATCAGAATCATTGAACACTCACTTAAAGAAGCTTGTGTTTATTACTGAAGTATCCAAAATAAACCATCGACCATTTAATACCGTATTAATCTATTGTTGGAATTTGCTAACTGGAAATGTGAGCTACGAGTTAGTGTCAATGTAAATATGTATACAAATATTCAGTCATGTGTAGTAGGCCTACAAATATTTAAGTAAGCCTTTATCTTTCACTTTTAATAAGTGTTCGTTTAGAAATAACACCTCCGTTTCAAAGACTGAGAAGCACAGGCTACCCCAAACAAAATGTGTCTAAAGGAGGATATGTTTATAACTAAATAAACTGCCCAAAGTAGCCCAACTTGCAAGGGTATTGTGTTTGTGGAATTGTGGCGTGTGCTTTAAACCTTTTTAAGATCGACTGTTTATTGCCCGTGTAGGGTTTGTTTATAACGCAAAAGAGTAATTAGCCACAAAGAAAAGCCCTTTACAATGTAATAGGCCAAACCGCACAAACAAGCACTGTATCTTAAATACGCTGGCTGTTTAAAGTCAGTTAATTGGCTCAAATTGTTTAAAGAAATTAAGACTACAATAGCCTACTGGAAATTACGTTCATGTTGAGTAGCCTATACCCATCTGGTTAGACAGAGTGTAGCCTAGGCTACCGATGCTGAGGAGCGGTTAATGTAATCTTAATCAGTGCCTGAAATGAAAATAGACATGTTAACTTTCATTTCTCGTTCTCTCAAAGGGACAGTCCGATTATGTGCGACGCTGTGCAAGGGCCTCGGGTCGGACCGGTGACAAACAGCTGCTCCGGGACTTGGCCTTGACACCTGACATATGAAACAGCTACATAAAACATGTCAGAATTCTTAACGGTACTTTGGGCTATAGAAGTCTGCCACGGCACAGGCCTCTGCTTGTTGTCCCAAAACTGAACTAACCTATAGAACGGGAAATACAAGACGAGGTTAGCCTAAAGGTTAAGTTCACCTTTATTTAGTTAACCAGCCTTGTCTAGGCAATACGTTTTGGCCCACGACAATTCGCTATAAATCGGTTACTTTATAGGTTACTTTATAGCCTACTACAATAGCTGTATTTTGTAACCTCATAGGTTGCAATATTCCGATTTTCATCAAGATTGAACACCGAC
The DNA here is from genome assembly GCA_023658055.1 of Thaleichthys pacificus. NCBI lineage: Eukaryota > Metazoa > Chordata > Actinopteri > Osmeriformes > Osmeridae > Thaleichthys > Thaleichthys pacificus. Next base: position 618,353 of record CM042878.1, on the reverse strand, counting down.
AACACAGAGGTTTAAGACGAGTTAATTAGTTTAGTAAAGTTGCCTCGAGGAATGCAATACTGCGAATGGCTTCATGTTCTTGAACTGCATTCAAATAGTCAAGATGCTACACGCGGCGGGCGTCCAGCCTGCCAAAAGCATATTTTATCACATAAAACTGACAACTTTTCAAAAGGCACTGAAGCCGAATTACTGCGTTTCCAATCGAGTCTCTTTCCAAAAACAAACCCATGATGATTTACCAGCAATCCACAGAAATGAAGATAGAAAACTGGAATAGCATATTTGAGCCCTTCTCTGCAGGAGAAACAAAAATTCATAATTTCACATAGGTCTAGGATAACCGTGTCCGAGTCTGCTCCGGTATAGTGTTGTGCGCAGGCTTTGCCAGTGAGTTTATTACAGGGGAAACACAACGAATGGATACTTTGCTTATGTCATTGAATAGTAAATTAGTTCTGAGAATCTCGGATCCCCGGCTCAGGGTATTGGTTGTTAAGACAGCTCGTCTGCCCACGTGATTGTCTAGAATGGACGGTTCCAAAGAGAGGGTGAATCTATTCCCACCACAGTATATTTCTCCCATAATCGTTGAAAATAACGTGCTTTTTAAGAATTATTAAACATTTTACTTTCTTCACAAGGGTTTATAAACGTGTAATGTATACTATGGATTGAAATATAAATTCGAGAGAGATGGAATGTTAACTTTTTGAAAAACCCTGCTCAACCCAGCCCTCGGAAAATGGTATGGTCGCAGGCTCAAATTCCGAGAATTGAGCTCGTCTGATTCTTAGAACTGGGGTTCTTAGAAGTGGTGATGCAAGAAGTTTCTAGGAAAGCGCTACCAGGTGATTTTTTAAATTCCTTTTTTCCCTCTGTAAATATGGCGCGAAGCTGTAGGCTCCGCTGCTCTCCCGGTGCTGGTGTGTGGTTGGAGTGAAAGTCTGTGAATGTATTTAAAAATGTTTATCTAGGTGTTTGGTGGAAAGTGAGAGCCGTTAATACTGAGCGTCTCTGGGTTTGTGACAGTGCTCTTGACAGATCCTCTACCTAATGTTAGGCTTTCTCAGCGGCGGTTCGCTGTTAGAGGTCTGGGTGAGCGCGCTTGAAACCGGGGGTTTTAAGCGGTGTTCCGCTCGCAGTTGGGAGAGAAATTAGATTACGTTGAGCAGAGCTAGCAATAGCGGAGGGGTGAGCTGGACTACTAATAATAAACAAGACGCTCCGGGTTTCACTGCGGCGCTTTCTAATGCTCCAAAAATTACTTACTCTGAAGTTGAACATTGATTTGGGCAGATTATTTATCCGCGTCCACAAGTGTCATTGACATGTGAAGGAGTAAAATGTGGAAGTTCTGTTAATCAGTGGGTAGTCTTATTTTGATAACAGGTTGTCGTTTTATTGGCAGCTATAAGGTTAGATGAGTTGAGATAGTTATGGTTTTGGCATACAATGACGAGCAGGCTAGGTTATCATGCAACGCGCTGTCTATATAATATTTGTATTGTGTTATCACGCACTTATAAGTAAAGGGACGAAAACATTGTTGCCTGCCCTGGTTGTGAAGCGTTTAAGTGCTCACATTTGTATCCGCACGCAGACCGCTGTTGGGAAAGGGAAGATCTTGGGACACAAACTTGATGAATTAAACTTGGCGACCGCATCTCCGGTTGTCCTTGCCAATAGTTTATTGATCGAATTAAAGGTTAGGCAACTTTAAGTGTAGTTTGAGATCGTGTTTTTAGTTAGGCTAATGGGTTGTTGTTATTTTGACAGACACGTTTGGCTGACAAGAAGTAGACTAAAATGGCAACATTTGGAAACATGACAAAACGTAATAAATTGCCTAATTAAAGGTGGAACAAGATGGTAAAATCGCGTAGGACACTGAAAATTTTGCACAGTTGTAAAACATTGGTCTACCTTATATCAATACATGTTCTTTTCTTATAAATTAGTACGGACGTTTCCAGTTGCAACTTCAGACTTGGCATTTAAGGATACAATCATAAATCATTGTCCTGTAATGCAACACTGTTCTTTCTGGACTACAGACAGTTTCGTATCCTAAATGTAATAACCTATGTATAAGGTTTAATTAGCCTAGTTAATAATTGTGGTAAAAGGCTGCAGCCATGTAAAATATATCAAAAGGTATTAAACCTGTATGCCTAGTTGTGCCACGGCGAAGATGGTGTTGGTGGTGAAGTTATATTCATAAGCTTCAACATGTGCCGAACACGCGTGGCAAAGTAAACCATGACATCTCGCGGTTGGAGAAGAGCGGGCTTTATTGTCAAGGCAGACCTTGCAGTATTAAGGAAAAAAGACCTTCGCTTTAAGTTTATTAGGCCTGTTTAAATCATGACAAGAAAGAATGTCAGTTATTGCTTTGGAACTGTCGTTATAGGCTATTGGCACCAAGTCATAATAAAAAACAAAAAGGCTATAGTTTACCTCAACTTCTGACTAACTTCTAACAGTATGAACAATTAAGATGCATGTATACATGCAAGATACATATGTTCGAGCATATGTTTGGATCTAAAATTAATCAAATTTGGGTTCAATATCACACTAATGTAATGAACAAACGATGGGATGACGCTGGGAAACACGTTCATTTTGATCTTGGCCGGAATGCTCGTCATACAATATATTGCAGGTAAAAAGGGATTACGCGCTAATGAAGGCATATTTAGGCACAGATTAGTATTTTTCAATTCCTTGATGTGTTTAATTTACTCTTGCAAAGTTAGGCTATCTTCGGGGGGAAATCTGTTAATTATGTTTCTTCTTGGCAATTTCATGTTTTACAACTTAGTTAACTCAGGAGTGCATGTTGCCATTAGAATTCGAAAGCGCCAAATTTCATATTTCTTAATAAACAGCGCCGCCCGTTGGAGAGCTTTGATAAATAATAAGTTACTGGGCTACACTGAAATCTAGTCTTAATGTTATGAGACATTCACGCCAATACTGTACTTTTAAACAACTTGTCAGTCCTCTTAAGTGTTTTGACACTGGACTTTTCCCACGTGTTTTACAAAAAAATTAAATAAATAACCATTATATTTTTGTATGGATTTTTTGCCCGCCTTGCAGAGCTTGACAAAATGGCTTGCGCGGCAGACAGCTGCATACAGTTCACGCGCCATGCCAGTGACGTTCTGCTCAATCTGAACCGGCTGCGCAGCAGAGACATCCTGACGGACGTCACCATCCTGGTCAGCAGGCAGCAGTTCAGGGCACACAAGACTGTCCTCATGGCTTGCAGGTTTGTGCCCGTGGTCCCAGAAGTCTGTGGTCTCAAATGTATATTTCCCCAATGTGCTTTCCAGTGAAAGTGATTTATATTCCTTTCTTCCAACACCCCCCCCCCCCCTCTCTCTCTCTCTCTCTCTCTCAACTCCCTCTTTTAGTGGGCTGTTTTACACAATCTTCACCGATTCCCTGAAATGCAACCTAAACGCCATTAGCTTGGACCCCAAGGTGGACCCAGAGGGCTTTGCCATCCTGTTGGAGTTCATGTACACGTCTCGGCTGACCCTGAAGGAGAGCCTGATCATGGCCATCATGAACACCGCCATCTACCTGCAGATGGACCATGTTGTGGACACATGTCACAGATTCATGAAGTCAAGGTAGGCAGATCAGGACTTCAGTTTAAAATCTGTGTTAAAACTGTGTGTTGGGGGGGGGGTTTGGCAGCTGGTTACTAACCCTCTTCACCATCTCCACAGCGATCCGACCACTAAACTACCCAGAGATGAGTTTCTGGTCAGCCCCTTGCTGTTGCCCCAGGACGTGCATGCGTACCGTCCCCACGACATGGTGGACAGCCTGCCTGGCCGCATGGCCCCCTTCCGGGATGGAAGATCTTACGGCTCCAGCATGTTCAACAGTGTCAACACTCCCAGTAACTACCATCTCTACGGCCAGTTCCCCATGCAGGGGTTCCCCTTCCCACTCTGCAAGCTGACCGATGCCAAAAACACTTTCGCCGATCTCTCCAAGAGCAGCATCCACCACAAGCACTGTTCCCCCCCGGACGCCGGAGGCAGCATGAGGGTGGAGTACAGCCGACCCTGCCACGCCTCCGCCTACTCCTCCTCCTCCTCCAGGGAGCCGGCCAGGGAGGAGGAGGTGCGGAGGGAAAGCCACGAGGCAGTCGGCCAGCTGGCGGTGGCGGCGTCCAGGAAGCGAGGTTTCCCGGGTCTGGCCCACGAGGCGCTGAAGGAGACGGGGAAGGAGCACCAGACGGAGGAGGAGATGAACCACCAGCACTACCCCCTGGGGATCTCCTCCGTGGGACGCAAGGGCCTGATGAGCAGCCCTCAGAGCCCGCTCAAGTCCGACTGCCAGCCCAACTCCCCCACGGAGTCCAGTAGCAGCAAGAACGCAGGCCTCTCCCAGGCCACCCGCACCCAGGCCCCGCCCAGCACGCAGGACCCCAAGGCCCGCAACTGGAAGAAGTACAAGTTCATCGTGCTCAACCAGAGCGCCAAGGAGGAGGAGGAGGTGGGGCCTGGGCTCCGAGAGCAAGGCCTGCTCTCACCCCAGCGCCTCGGTCTGACTCCCTACCTCCACCCCGGGGACGCTGAGCACCTGGACCCCCAGACTTCATCCAAGCTCAGCGAACACGGAGAGGACCTGCCTGCTCCTCAGGCCAGCCGCCTCAACAACATCATCAACAGGTGAGCTTCTGGGGAACACCTGTTCATCCTGTGGTTGTCTTTGTAACCGTGCCAAACATTCTTTTTATTACACAACTTGCAGAACTGTTCAAACTTTGATTTTCGGTATTACAAAACGGAATATTGAAGTGTGTGTGTGTGCGCAATGACCTGTTTCACTAGAAACCTCTCCACTGTTTTAATTGTTTTTCCATAGTAGCATCCTTTTTTTAGTGTTAAAACTAACCTAGGGGCTATGTTTTATTCAAATCCGCTGGCCTACATATCTGGTGTCTGTCCCTGCTGCATTTAAGACCGTCCTGTGGAACGGCGTCTGACACAAAGCGCTTGTTGTGTCTCTCTATAGAGCACTTGAGGGATCGCAGCGCAGTGCCGACAGCCACTCCTCTCTCTACATGAGCCACTTAAAGTGCTCTTCCTGCGGCTCCCCGTCCCCACAGCACTCAGAAGTGTGTCCCAACACCTCTGCGTCCCGATTGGCCGAGGAGATGGCAGAGCTTCATTCAGAATACTCCGACTCCAGCTGTGGTTGGTTGATTTAAATTGACGGGGTGGGGGGGGGGGGGGGCGTGGTCTCCCGTGGCCCATGGCAACACATACCACAGACCCCTCAGACTTCTTTGACTTATTCTCTTCCCTCTTCCTTCCCCTCCTCACCTTCATACAGAAAACGGGACTTTCTTCTGTAACGAGTGCGACTCGAAGTACGCAGAGGAGGAAGCTCTGAAGCGCCACATGCTGCAGATGCACAGTGACAAGCCATACAAGTGTGACCGCTGCCAGGCTGCCTTCCGCTACAAGGGAAACCTCGCCAGCCACAAGACTGTTCACACAGGTACTGGAGGAACATCCAGGCAACGGCTGGTTCATTTGCCTTTGAAGTCTCCCTCTCTCTCTCTCTCTCTCTCGCGTTTCACTACTTGAAGTTTGTGTATATTTCTTGTGTTCCAGGAGAAAAGCCGTATCGTTGTAACATCTGTGGTGCTCAGTTCAACAGACCAGCCAACCTCAAGACTCACACACGCATTCACTCAGGAGAAAAGCCATACAAATGCGAAACGTGTGGAGCGCGTTTCGTACAGGTGAGTTCCCCTCAAGCAAACAGGAAGAGAGGGAGGAACTGTCTTGAACTTGAACTAGACCTACTGTTGGTGTGCTGTAGCACCTTGATTAGGTTGCAGGGTTCAAATCCCCCTTTTACTGTACGCGGCGCCTACTAAATGAAAACATTGTGGTCATCAGGTCGCTCACCTCCGGGCTCATGTGTTGATCCACACGGGGGAGAAGCCGTACCCCTGTGAGATCTGTGGGACGCGCTTCCGTCACCTGCAGACGCTGAAGAGTCACCTGCGCATCCACACAGGAGAGAAGCCCTACCATGTGAGCGCGCACACACACACACACACACACACAAACACACACACACACACACACACACACACACGGGAGCAGCCCTACCATGTGAGCGCACACATGTCCAAACCTTCACCTGACCTTCCTCGTTACACACACACACAAACCTTTTTTACTTCCAATCAAAGATTCAACTCCAATAGACTTATAGATACAAATTAATGTTGTGATTTTATCTTTTTCAGTGTGAGAAATGCAATTTGCACTTTCGCCACAAGAGTCAGCTACGATTGCATCTTCGACAGAAGCACGGCGCGATAACCAACACAAAGATCCAGTACCGCATGTCCACCTCGGACCTGCCCACAGACCTGACTAAGGCCTGCTGAGCGGCACAGGAGGGCGGCCATATTGACCACGGCATTCAAAGACCCCACTGCGTACAATCATCCAAAACTGTAGTGCCACACTGTGTTGATTTGATGAGAAGGATATATGGGCAGTATGTGCCAAGTACACGGGTTTCCTCAACATGTGAACATAGAACCACCTCTGGTATCTTAGTCACTTTATTGTTTCTATATAGATATAAATATAAATATATAATTATGCCGGCAGTGTTTTGAAGCTTTGAAGGTACGTAATATAAAGCTTTATTTTGTTGACTAAAGGATGGAATGTAAAGAGTAAAAATCCAGTTTTTGAGGATGAAGTATTTTATATAAAAGAACTTACTTTTTCTGAAAGTATTTGAAATTTTGATTGAAGGGTGGTACTATATTTTAAGGTAACGGAAGATTTGGCTGTATATAGAATTTAAGACATTTTCTGTCTACATATGATACCATGTCGAGTTGCCACTTTTGAAGTTAGGAAGAAGAAAAAAAAAAATTTGACATCTTAATTGGTAAATTAAGCGGCTGAAATGAAGAGAATGACTGCTGCTCTTTGAAGTGGAAGAAATGCATGATTCATTACTACTGTTGCCAACAGTTAACGTTCATGAACCGGGCAACTGCATAAATATTGTGAAAATGTGTAATATCTATTAGGTTGCTCTCTGCTGGCAGAGCCAATCTATGATTAAATGTTGAAATATGCATTTCTGCTTTGGTATGACCAAGAAGATATTTGACTTCAAACGTATTTGTATAGATGTGGTTTTGTTTTAGTTTCCTTTTTTGGTAAGTGAAGGTTTACAGTTTGTTGTTCTAGAAGCTAAAGTGAAGTTGTATAAATGTCCAAAATTGTGTTTGTACATACACTGTGTACTTAATGTGCCTTCTATCAGGTGGCTGGATACCTATATTCAGGCTTCCTGTTAAGGTACAGCTTCATGACGTCACGTGTCCAAGGTTTCTTTGGGGGTGTGTGTGTGTGTGTGTGTGTGTGTGTTTGGGTGTATATTTTCTAAAATGCTCGTCACCAACCTTAAACCGTGCAAACCATAATCGCTCAATCTCTTAAGTCTTCTGGACTTAGTTTGAGTTTTTTTTTTTTTTTTTTACTGCATTAAACTGTACAATCTTAGATGTATGAATGTAAAATAAAGGTAATGGATTTTTATGTATTAATTTGAGTGTTTATTGGGTAAAGAAGTTCAGATCCAGGAAATGCAACTGTAGTACAACTCCCTAGACAAACTGAAGAGGTTAGGATTAATAAACACATGGATTTAACTGGCACGGTACTATCAGTCAAGCTAAAGCTGTAGCTTTTTCATGTAAAAAGGGATATTTTCAACGTGGACATGTTGGTTTAACTTAGCTTAAGCCTCTAACCCTAACCCTCTTCTGCTCACCTCTGTAATGTCAACCCTGTTTTGTTTTTTTACTCTTGTGAAAATAAAGTAATTCATGAAAAACAAGCCCGCTTGTCATTTCTATGAAACATTTATTTGCAACCCATCCATGTTTTCTGACAGTTTTAATCTCCCAAAACTGAGAAAATAATTTCTCTTCTCTATCGTGGACATTGGCTCAGGCTAGTAACTTGGATCCTTATTGCCTTTTGTAAATATATTTCACTAATGTGAACGCCCTCAGGAAGAGACTAATCCTAGTTAAAGTATAGATGCATAACTATGAAAAATACATTTATGCTGTGACATCTCAATCATGCTTATTTGCCAAACCCCCAAAACTTGTTTTCTCAAGGTCTCATGATGTTACAGCAAGGTCCAGAGGAAATAATACATTTTATTATCATGACAACGGAGCCATTGACATTAAAAACATCTTATTAACCGACAGACGGTCTGTCAACATCACAATACTTGAGCAAGAGAGATTCTGGGTGAAAAACCTCGAGAGATTCCTCTACCTCCATCTGGGTGCGGTCTGAGTCTAGGGAGTCGAATGGCAACGTGTCATCAAGGTTCGCTGGTCCTAGTCTCAAATGCTGCTCTCTCTTGGTCGATATCTGCAGAAAAGCAACGATGTCAAAGACTTCACCTCTATCATTATATGAGCGAGAGACGACCTAATACCTCTTCATCTGAATACTCTCCTGATGTAGATTTAGGTGGAGAATCCCCGCGAGTCTCACCAATCTAAGAAACGGCGGTAGTTTATTAGTTGTAGTATTGTATACGTTTAATTTAAAACTTATGAAATTAAAATTAAGAATTTCTCTAAAAACTGGATAATTCGTGTCCCGGTAAAGAATAAAAAACCGGGACAGTCGTTCAAAAAAAGAGAACAATCCCGGGAAAACGGGGACGGGTGGCAACACTAGTTCACAGCTTGCTTGAGTAGAAGGTCCTCACCTCATCACCTACAGCTGCCGTGTCGGTGTCATTTCTACGCTTCTCTCTCCGTTCACCTCCGGTGGCGCGAGGCTCCTGTGGAACAGAACACACCACACAACCAATTAAGCTTAACCCTTACACGGTGTGGCAGCATCAATAATATAAACGCTTGTTATGTCACTGATGGGTCAATATCTTCCTCTATATGCTAATTACTCAATATCGGACAAACATATTTGCAGGTAGTCTTACCATGGTGTCAATGCTGGACTTGTCCTTTCTGGGAACAGGCGGGAAGGGCGAGCATTGCGCCGACAAGATGGTTGTTGCATGCAAGCAATTACCATCCACTTAAATAACGTACACCTGTGCACTAGTGACCTCATATGCTGTGAGTTTCACTGGCCTATCTGATAGCTTCTCAGATACTCCATAAGTCAGATGTAAAAAGACAAGTACCCGTAAATTAGCCCCCACAACACAACACGCTCCTACGACATCAACTGTCAAACACAGGTAGCAATCAAACCAAGGTTTATTTTCACACTAACAAAATGAATCAGAATTTTTTTTCCTTGAAGGTTAGAAACAGAAAATCATTAAACTGAAGAACAAAAACATCATTCATGACTGGTAAATTCAGAAGAGCGTGTATAAACCTTGGTGTAGAACAGAAGTTATTCTATAAAAAAAAACACAAAACATCAACATATTTAATTTGTACAATGTAAAGAAAGACAATTATTTTCTTCAATTACTCTCGTTGGTCACATCTAAACATAAATGTACGTTATTTAAAACCAAGGCTATCGCCTCACTTTGGAGTGTGTAACCTAGACAGTGACCTCAGTCAAAGAACAAATTCAAAGTTAGACGGAACCCAAAAAGGTTCCAATAGAGAGAAGACAAATAATTTCCCAGAGGAATTCATATCTCTACTAACCTAAAAGACCTTCACTAAGGGACCAACGGCAATAACATGATTCTAAATAACAGACATTAGATGTGTCCCCCCCCCCACCCCCCCCTCCCCAAACCCCCAGTCAAGCCAGTTGTGATGACATCACTGATGACATCACTGCTTCTGCTGCATGGCCTCCTTGCGGGCGGCATCCTGAAGCAGCTGAGTGTCCACCTCATCCGCCGGCAGCTGCACGTAGCGCACCACAGAGCCCCGGATGAAACAGTTCTTCACAGACAGCTGGAGGACACAAGGGTTCGATTATCTACTGCAGGTTTGGACAGGCGGCTAGGAGACTGTCAGGAGGAGCAGGACCAAAGAGTTCTGCCTGCACCTTGTTACAAATGGAGATAAACCTGACAACGTGACACTTGAACCTGAGGTTCCACCAAAAAGACTCAGCTGCTTTGATGCATCAAGAAACAGGTGACGCCATCTTGTTCTGAGGAGTCCTGTCTCCCCCAACCCCTCCTCCCCATGATGTACTCTAAGACGGCATCAGACAGGCAAATCCTGTCTGATTATTCCTTGTCTGACATGTGATGTGACAGATATGCTGTGTGCAGCAACGCATGAACACTCACCATGTGAGGGTATTTCTCTGGATCTGTCACGCTGATGTCTGTGAGTTTGATGTTCAAATACTGAAAAAACAAAATCACACAAAACACAGAGCGTGGAAATTGGTTAGATAAAGTGTCACTGAAGGAGTGGTGTTTGTAAGGTTGTTAAATTGAAGCTGCCTGGTTACCTGATCAACTGAGTGAAGAGTTCCGCAGATGCTGAAAAGGAACGCAGAAGTCATACAAACGTACGTTGTTGTATCGTTTACTAGTAATTCCATACAATGAAAATCTCGTAAAACAGATTTACGACGTATCAGTAACTATTTATGGGAATACTAATACTACTGCGGCTGTAGTGATGAGCCAACAGACTAATTGAAAAGTAGCAGGAACAGTGGCGAGTAGTAGGACTGTAGTACAGTACACTTGATATAACACCCTGTTTGGGTTGTGATGGCCTTAAAAAGGATCTGATTTTTGACACTTCACAAATCCTAGGTCATCGCAAACAAGGTTGTTTTTTGTTATTCGTATTAGGCTACTCGTTGACAACGCTGCAATATAGCAATAAATCAACACGTACCTCAAGTCATTTTTGAGCTCCACTACCACGTCCTTACCCACCAAAGATTTGAAAAATGAGTAGAAAAGCTGTAATGCAAAACATATGGTTCATTAAGAAGCGAGCAGTGAATGTATCCATGATGATAAATGTTTCTACGTCTGATAGATTGCGCCAGGAAATGCAGGTGATGCTCATCAGGCTAGCCAGCTAGCTAACGACGCGAGCTAATTGTATGGGCATTTGGCAATAAAATGATTGATTCATTGATCAACTAATGTATTAGCTTAATTGTTATCCCACTGCAGGATGCTTACAAAATTGCGTCGGTTAAATACATGTACGGGACACAAAACATTGTAAACTTTCTAAAGGAACAAAATATTCTCACCATTGTCAGCGCTGTATTTTCTGTCTCGGGTTGATGACGTATACAACTATCGTTGAACACCCATTGGGGGGAAGTTTATACGTCATATTTCAGCGACAATTATGTCCAGATTCGTGAACGTTGAAAGAAACATTCGCAGTACTGTAGAGTTACAGCAGATGTCAGCATTTACTAAGGACAATCGTGCGTCAAGCCAGATATCAACTTATTATGCAAATATTTTGTATTCCCTTTAGTTTATTGTAACCAAAGTCACATAACACACATAAGCAAGGCAGACAAATTCGGATGTAACGATTTAAATGATTCATAGTAGACGATATTTGTGAAGAGTGTGTGCAAAATGGCATCCACCAAGGCCGGAAGATGTGTAACACACACTGCATGTGTGTAACACACTCCTGTTATTGGCAGCACAGGAGATATGGGGGAAAAAGATCAATTCTGAACTCACATATGGCTTCTGTGTTACCAATACCATAGGTGGAATTCTGTAATGACTATCAAAAGTAAATATCTGTTTGATTTAAACAACATGGAGGATCAGGAAGACCAACAGTGGCACGCTTTGAGTTCATTTTGGGCAATTCTCTCCACTGTAGCCCCTATTCATTAGCCAATCACAGTTATAACTCGCAGAGCAGGAAGTGATACCCAGGGGCCCAAACAGGAAATCATCTCACAGAACGACCCATTTTCGGGGGCTGAGCTGCCTCAGGATGCACTGGGGAGGAAACATAAGAAAGATAAGTCTCACATTAAGAAGAAGGGGGGAAAATGTAGCAAAGTTTATGAAGCAAAGAAAATGTAAGAGGGACAGTTTGGTCCTACCATCTTTGGGCAGCGGCTGCCCCGAACGGGGTGCGTGGCGCTGCTTGGTGTGGATCTCCGAGCTGTCTCTGTAGTCTCTGGGCCGGGACGGCTGCAGCTCTGGAGCCGGGCCTTGCCGAGACTTCAGCGGCAGGGGGGGCCGGCTGGCGGCCGTTCCCCCGTCAGAACGAGACGAAATCACCGGTTTCTTGGTCAGGTGGAGCTGCGAGGCGCTGGGGGCCGAGGGCTTGGTCTCTGAGCAGGTGTAGGAGCGGTTCCGAGGGGTGGGCACCGGGGGTCGGTCAGGCTCCACGGGGTCGGGGGGCTTGGGGAAGGAGAAGACGGCCTCTGGTGGCGCCAGCTGGTCCTTCCGTTGATGCTCCGGGTCTTTGCTTCGTGTCCCTGCCTTCCCCATGGAGCCGTAGAGGGGGTTGTCGAACATCTCGGCCGGGTACTCATCCTCAGCTCTGAGGGAACACAGGCGGGGCGTGCAGAGTTTGATTTCACACAGCAGGGTAGACGACACCAAACTCAGCATTGAGAACATGGCCGTAGTATTGGACAGTGTCCTTTTTGTTGTTGAATACACAAAGAAACAAGTCTACAACATACCGTCGTGAAAAAAAAAGAAGTTCTCAGCTAAGGCAGACTCACGCTGGCTTTCCTGGGGGGCTTCGTGTGGAGTCGTACGATTTTTTGGGAGAGAGGTTGCCATGGTTCCCATCCTTGCCCATGGGCCCGCCTCCTGGACTTGCTTTGTGAGGTTTGCTGTAGCTCCAGCCCTTCCCTGCAGAACCGCACTTCAGACCCACTCCCATGTAGTTGGGGTTTGTGATGTCAATTGGAGCGGGAAAGGCTGATGACGATCTGATGAAGATTAAGAGAGAGGAAGTGACATCATTATCTAGATCACCTGCAGGATGATGCTCGCGTCAGGAGAGACTTCTCACTTGCTCGTGTGGTCGCCTCCTCTGCCTTTGTTGCCGCTAGAATCATCTCCCACCTTGATGAAATCTAAAACCAAAAAAAAGGTCAAAACAAGTTTAGTGAAATCCCAGTTGAGTCATTCAGCATTCAATGTACGGATCTGAACCTGTGACCTCTTGGTCGGCAGCCAGGTGCTCTAACCACTGAGCTGTCTCTCAGGACGGCCGTGATGCTGACTCACCGTACAGCTTCTCAGTCTGTTTGCCCTCGGAGGTCCGCAGCTGGATCAACCCCGTCAGGTAGCCCGTCTTCTCTCCGTGGTGAGTCAGCGTTATCTGGAACTCCGTGTAGGAGGACTCTGCCGCCCGCAGCGCCACGCAGCCCTCGCCTGTCGTCACGGCCACACAGAGACGTCAGGCTCTGTGAGGCCGTGCATAGCTGTACCACTTTAAAATCCTGTTTAAAAAAATCCTGTTTACCGTAGGATTCGTCACAGTCTGTGGACTTGATGCAGATGAGGATGTGTTGGTCTAGAAGATACTCCGGGTCGGAGATGATGGGGGTGAGCTTCAAACACAACAGATCATCGGCTTTGAAAAACCAGACTGCTTCAACACAACATCATCAACCTACTCAAAGAACAAACCGAGACTCTCTCAGATTACATTTGCATTTAGTCATTTAGCAGACGCTCTTATCCAGAGCGACTTACAGTAAGTACAGGGACATTCCCCCCCGAGGCAAGTAGAGTGAAGTGCCTTGCCCAAGGACACAACATAATGTTTCTAACGGTGGGGAATCAAACCGGCAACCTTCTGATTAATTGCCCGATTCCCTAACTGCTAAGCCATCTGACCCCTTAAATTACATTAGATTACCTCAACTTGGTTTCCAAAACGAACTTTGATGGATCCATTTGAGCATTCTTGGTTCTCTCCCTCTGGGCTCTTAACAAACTCTGTGGATGTTTAAGGTGTTCGACTGATGTTCTGGGTTTGGTACATGAAATCCATTAGGCCCCTTTCGTGATGAAATACGATTTTAAATAAATGTAAATATTATAGAAATGTAACAGAATGAGGCCTTACTCTCCAGGCAGCTGGAGTGGTACTCGATGAAGAACTTGGTCTTGGACTTTGTTGTGAGTTTGGCAACGCAGTTCATGAACTTTATAGCACCCTCAGAAGTGGTATTAGGGTCTGAAAATGTAAAATAAAAAAATCAGAACATTTCGACCACAATACTGGATCATCCTGGAAAACCTTTCTCACATTAAGTCTTAAGTTTAGTTTGATACATCTCATAAGGTAGTGCAACACATCCTTGTCCATTGTAAAATTAATTGTGTCATTATAATAATTACCATTTTTAGACACAAACTGTGACGCCACTCCAACCTCAAACGTTGCAAACACAGGCGAGTGGTCGCTTGTCATGATGTCAGTGGTGCACCCTGGAAACAATCGTTTTCATAATTTGAATTAAATTGAAAAATCCCCAGTGTCCTACATGTGTTGGCATGGCTTCACGTGCTCCCAGTCTCACCGTATGTCTGGCAGACCACGTGTACCAGGGGGTAGGATTTGCGCAGAACACGATCACACCACGAGGGTAGGTTGTACTTTGTCTGCAAAGGGAGAACAACGACAGTTTCACAGGAGACTCCATGTTCACAAGTGGAAGGATGCAGGCCTTGCCTAAAGACCGCTTACAACTCATCCTGTGGAAGTGAACCCAGACTACATGTTTCCCGTGAACCAGGGTTCACCAAAAAGCAGGTTCTCCTGCCTGGACGACCCCCAGATCAATAAACAGCGCTGCTGACTTCCTCACCCTGGTGTTTGTGTGTTGCTATGTCGTGGAAGGGTTCGGTTTTTCCAGAAGAGGAAAACACATCTGAATAAACAGTGTCCTACCCCCGTGGCTTTGGCCTTAGTGTAGGCATACTTCTCCCTCGTGTCTCTCTCGAAGCGATAGGTGGGCGGGAACGTGAGCTCCTCCTCGTCTGTGAAGGAACGAGAAGAAGAAGAACGTTCCAGAATGTCTCACAGGAGCTGTTCTCGTCTCTCGTCCTTCGTGTTAGAACACGTGAAGAACAATAGTTTTTGTGTTGTATCTCTGTTACTCATTACGCCCTCCTAATGTCCCCGCGTGAGCACGTTGAGTTTGGGCTGCACTCTGAGTCTTACAAACCGTCCCGGTCTCTTCACATTTTGCTCAGAAGGTGACTACTGTTTTACTTCAGTAATACCTCATTCGTATGTTAGTTTGTGTAATTGTCATTTGCATTTGTGGTGTACAGTGAGATACCATGGAGGAAATACCATAGTGTAGGAAGACTTTCCCCTCAGTCTTCTCCATGCTGAGCTGGTCTTTGGCGAGCAGTTCTTGATACTGTTGCTGTTTGATCTTTGTCACAATGCTCTCTGCTTCCTGTGAACGCAGACAATGCAAAGTAGTGGTTCTTCCTGTTAGATGATGTCAGCAGTGGCAGTGCAGCAGCGCTAGCAGACAGGACTGCTGCTGTTTAGAGGCTCAGCCAAACCCTGTCCTCCACACTGCCCACGCTTCTCACAAGAAACTCTCGAGAAGAAACAAGACGTGCAGGGAACAAATAAAACAGCAATCTCTCCATAATGTAGAAGAAAAAAAAAGTTTTGGGCTATTAATAAGTTCCCCTTAGCCTTATTATAAACACTGTTTTCATGGAGCGATAAGACTGTACCAATGTGATTTATACTTGGGCTTGATATTGTTACCTTCTACAGATTGCTGATACTTACCGAGGACTGCATCTCAAGTCTATAATTCAGATCCCCCAGCCAGAACAGGTGGGTGAAGCGATGGGTGATGTCAAACGGGTTCAGCTTCTTGTCTCCGAGGTTCAAGAACCGTAGGATGCTGACGTAATTCTGGTTGCGTCTGACAACAACCCCAAAACACATAACTTTACTAACTTTATAAGCCGAACTGTGTTATTGAAAGCGTTAAAACTGACCACGCAGTTCTCCTTTCGCTTCATATCTCACTGTCGTTGCATCATTCAGTTTAATCATGTTTCAGAAGGAACAAGAATAGACACTCAGGAAACCAACACCAGTTTTTAACGCTAGCACGGTAGAGTGGCCTCGGGAGGGTTAGCGTTAGCCTGAGTTAGCTAACCCTCAATCAAATGTTAAACTTGATTTATCTCAGATTACACCAGTAAACTTGCCATACTGTCACCTGTCTCTTGATAAGATAATATAGTATGATGTCAGTGAGGGCGCTTGGTCATTACATTGATCCTGACACTATTAATTAATGTTAATTATAATGAGATATTATTTCAGTTGAATAATGTTAGCCTACATATGTTGTTGACGAGAAGGTTAGGCTAGCTCACAGGATCAGGACTTATTGGTTGCTAAGAAACTGTCAAGAGAAGCAGGACTAAATAATTCCTATGACTGAAAACCTGAACTTCCTAAAAGGGAATATTCTTTCTTACTTATAACAAATGCCCTGATGACACAATGGTATGTTATGTAAAACCTAATAGACAAAGTTTGGAAGAACTGTCCCTCACCGATGCTTCTTCTCGCTGCCTGACGTCAGGTGACTGTTGACGAACCCGAGCGCCGTCCCGTTGAACATGAACGACACGCCCACCGCTCCTTTATTTCCTGCGTAAGAAAAACACAACGGCCACAATAAAACGTGGTGTGATGTGTACGGATAGCTGCAACCACACCTAACCATCTTAACCCTAACGACCTCACCTTAACCCTATCCACCAACCACACCCCCTAACCCCTTAAATCTCACCCTACAGTAACCCACCGAACCCCGGGAGGAGAGGACTGGACTCACCCAGCGTGTTGGCGATGCCTGTCTTCACACTGTCACAGGAGATGTGGGAGATTCTGTTCTCATGCTCAGGCTTGGCCAGCACCATGATCCTGATGTTCCACAGGGTCTGGCTGGCCATCTGAGAAGCACACGACATCACATTATGGGGGGGGGGGGGGAGGGGGGGTAAACCTTGCCCCTTGCCCGGGGCGCCAAATGTGCTAGGACCGCCACTGGCTGCGACTGACTTGTTTGAAGCTGATGTTGGTGATGCTTCTCAAGGTGGTCTTCACAGTGTCCACCCAGTCTTTCTCCCCAAGCGTGTCCTCTTGAGTGCCGATCACGTAGATGTCATGGGGGATGTGGTCAGCCGTGTCGTCACGCGTCTTGCCCTGACCCTTACACTGGAACCACGACGAGATGTCCTGGGGAGGGCCGGCGTTGCCTGGGACCAGAGGTTAGGGGTCATAGGTCGCATCCTTGAGAGAGACATTCTGACCCCGTCTGCTAATACAGGTCAGCTAGATCTGATTTATTAAGATGATCGATTTAAAAAGACAAAACGTAGTTTACAAATGTATCGTTTGTTTACAAAACAATAAGTTGGTTTTGAAAGAAAAGCCAAATGTGTATTTTGATGAGAAGATGGAGGAGAGTTTTGTTATTTGTTTACCCATGTTCCAGGTGCCAACGAACACAGTGATCATGTCAGGTTCAGGTTTGCCAGAATGTTTGTTCTTCATCTGCTGCAGCAGCTGACAGAAACCCTCCCTCTTCTGACGGAAACACAAACAGACCAGCAGGTCAACACGCAGGTGACATCACAACGATGACATCACTCAGTATCTCAGCACGATGATGTTTATGTCGTCACCTTGGAGTCATCAAACACAAACTCTTTGCGTTGCACTTTCTCCTTCTCTGTCTCCACGACGATAACCAGTTTCGGATGCACGTTCTGGGATTTCACCAACTGCAGGACTAAACAACATTACCCACAATCACACACTGCACACACCTGCACACACCTGCACACCTGCACACACCTGCACACACCTGCACACACCTGCACACCTGCACACCTGCGCACACCTGCACACACCTGCACACCTGCACACACCTGCACACACCTGCACACACCTGCACACCTGCACACCTGCACACACCTGCACACCTGCACACACCTGCACCAACAAACACGTCTTGGTGTCAACCAACAACACTCACTTTTGTTGTGAACAAAGAATTTGTCTTCGGGGCCGTCTTTTGACTTCTTGAAGTAGATCTTTCCGCTCTCGATGTCCACCTTGAGGAACATCTTGGTTGAAATGCCAAGAGACTCTGACTTCACCTGTGGAAACCAAGAGGTTACAGGAACCTGCCCCTTCCACACCAAAACATCCCAGAATTCAACATGTTTAGCTAATTGCTCCCCACTACATGTGAACATCACTGGGTATGGCTCAGTGACAGAGCGTTTAATTGCAGATTCAGAGGTCACAGGTTCAAATCCATCACCATGGATAAAAGCTTCTTCTAAGGAAATGTTGAGATGTTTTACCTCAAACGTCACAGGTGGTATGAGAGACTTTCTGTGACCCCCTTCGTAACCGACAGATTCAAACACAGCATTTTTGGCCTGAAATTGTAACAAGCACACAGGCATGTCAGTGACCATGCACAGCACTGCTCCTTATCAGTGCGTGTTTGGTGAAAATGTAACAGGATATCCACAGAGATTTCCTTTACTGATGAAAATTATTAATAGCTGGGTGAAAACCGCTCCTCAATTTCAGATGAATAAGTCAGTGATAAAGGTAAACTCTGAGTGCAAGATGATTCAATATTACCATGTCTTCTATGGAGTACAGCAGTTGTGTCAATTGTTCAAGTCTGAAGGATACTGATTGACTTGAGTCAGCAGAAAGCTAGCAGAAAGCAGAAGAAAATAACAAAAACTTTCAGTCACACGTCTCAAAAACGCATGATTGTGACGAACACCCTTTCACTCTCTCGTTAGGTAACGTTTTAAAAGCTTCTTAGATCACCAAGCTTGCACTTTGTTATTAGGCAGAGTTAATCAAAAATGTAATCTTTCAAAGGTTACAGGGTTATACTATGCCGAACATCTACACACCAGCTAAAAACTAGCATTGAGGCTCTGGACAGGAGCTTGGTGTAACAGCGCCCCCTACCTGACTCCTGAGACGTGCAGGTCCTGGGGAGAGCTGCTGGTCCCAGACTTGCTGAAAGGTCTCCAGGGTCGGCAGGGTGCGAGAGATCTCGCTGTCACCAGGGGGGCAGGTTTCATTATACACATGAGGGACACGTCACACCCACCACCACTTTTACAAAAACGGCAGATATCTACCCCCCCCCCCCCTCCTTCCCAACCCGACACTTAGAACACAAACCTCCCTGGCTGTCACACACACACTGCTGTGGCAGCTGTGCTTCCCAACCTCTCTTGGACAGTTCCAGGAACAGTTAGTGAGAGAACACGGGGAGAGCGTACCTGTTCAGGTGAGAGCGTACCTGTTCAGGTGCTTACAGATGTTCATAGTGAGATTCTTCAGGTGGGGGAGGCTGGGGTTCCCCCCGTGCACTAGCTCCGCGTCGAGGCCCAGGGAGCTCCTGAAGTAGTCCTGGATGGCCTTCTGGTGGTCGTCTGGAATGCTGCAACACAGGAACACTACTGGGGCTCTGCACTTCTCTACAAAGATGGCGCCACACATTCCCTAAATACCTTAATAAAATGATCTGAGCATGTGTTATGTGTGTGTGTGCATATGTGTGTGTGTGCATGTGTTTCACGGAGAAGGCGATCTTACTGGCTCATGTCCATGTGCTGCAGTCTCTGCAGGTAGGTGTCTGTCAGGGTCAGGGAGGTCACGTCTGCCCCCCTGGCGTCCCCAGCCGAGCCGCCCTCTTTCCCCTCGATGGCCGACGGACCAAAGTTTCTCCTCGGCAGCTGAGGAGGCAAGCTGACTTGCTCTGAAACCACAAACCACAACGGGGGTCACCTCTGGGCTGTTCAGCTCACGTGTGCAACCTGCTGTTGCTGACGGATATGCAAACGACTTCCTGTGTGATGCAGAGTGCTGGCAGCAGTGAGGAAGGGGGTGGGGGGCGACGTCTAACCTGGCTCCTCCTCCGGCTCCTCCTCCTTGGGGACAGGGTACTGGAGGTGTGTCACCAGGCCCATGTTGGGGCTGTAGTAAGCCTCAACAAGCTCCGGGAGCATGGAGAAGAAGCGGATAGGGACTCCTTCAGAAGCCTGCAGGGACCAACGACACACGGCTGGTTAGGCTCCCTGGTGCTCTGGGAGAGACCGTCTGGGTGTGTTGGTCTTCCTCACCCATAACACCACCCATAACACCACCCATAACACCACCCATAAGCTGTTCTCAGACATTCCACCGTGGTTAAGCTCCTTCAAGAACATGTCAGCTGGTTTCCTTATCCCACCCAGCTGAAATGTTTCATTTTTTGTGGGGATTTTTTGTGGGGGATTAACTGAAGAAAATGATTGTTTAAACTTTAAATTTTTCTATCCAAATAACCTAAATGAATGGCAACAATTCCAACAAGGAAGTATCCCTATGATAATGACTTCACTACCAACACACAGAAACAGATTGTTTACAGTCTAACAATGAAGGACTTGTTACCGGACACATCAGTCCCTCCACTGTCCCCTTAAAAACAGAATAAACAGTTGGTGTCACACTTTACCAGTAATCTGCCTCAATCCCCCATGTACCTTCACCACTGGCAGTATGGGCTGTGCAACAGCCTTCTTATTTTTGATGAAATGAAAAATAAAAGCAGAAGTTTGGTGCTTGAGGCATAACATACAGTTTTAAGCAGCTTCCTGAACACCTGCTGATAGATTCCTTCCCAGAGTGGAGATGGTTGAGACCTGACTGACCAGAGATGCAGAAATTGGGGGCTAGGGCTAGGGCTAGGGCTAGGGCTAGGGCTAGGGCTAGGGCTAGGGCTAGGGCTAGGTCTAGGGCTAGGTCTAGGGCTAGCTCTAGGGCTGGGGCTAGGGCTAGGGCTGGGGCTAGGGCTGGGGCTAGGGCTGGGGCTAGGGCTGGGGCCAATACCTGACTGACCAGAGCTGCAGTATTCTCAAACCCACCTGAACAGAGAGCTTCTTCTCTTCATTTGGTAAGATCCTGTACGTGTACACACAGTTCTGGTACCTGGGAACAGAACAGACATCAGCTGTGCTGGACCGACCGGTGTTCAGCGCTGGACCGGTGTTCAGAGCTGGACCGGTGTTCAGAGCTGGACCGGTGTTCAGCGCTGGACCGGTGTTCAGCGCTGGACCGGTGTTCAGAGCTGGACCAGTGTTCAGCTCTGGACCGGTGTTCAGCGCTGGAGTGAGGTGACGAGAACAAGCGCTGCATATCTGTCAGGCTATAGAGGTGATCAAGATTAAAACAAACCCCTTAATTCCCTCCAGTTTACCCAAACGCAAACAGCCTCAATACAAAAGCCAGGTTCACACAGCTGAAACATGTTTTGGTGTGTGTGGGTTATTCAAATGAAGCTCTCTAGCTACACAGTCATGGGTTTAGCTGTGTAGGAAGCATTCAGAGGCACTGTGGAGCAGCTCTGACAAACTGAAACTCAGAGTCGTGAAACTCACAGTTTGCAATTTGGTTACAGAACACTTTCCAAAATGTCTACAATCTCTTTTCATAGTAGACCATAAGCTTGAATCGTTTGCAAACTCAAAAAACTACTAATCTCATTTGGTCTTAAAAGAGATCAGACTAAACAACCCCCTTGTCTTCTACAAACCGTTAACTGGACTTAACTGGAGATAACTGGAGCTGCATGTAAATTATTTAAAAAGAAAAGCCATCCTTCCTGGATGTGAAGGATCAGAGGTGGACCGAGGCATCCACACCGCTGAGCTCCGAAACACGGAACGAGGATCCTAACCAAACTGGACTCTTCCTGCTCAGCGTACACCGGGGTGTCCCTGACCCCCTGTGGTGTTCAGAGGCGTGTGTGTGCGTGTCCCCCCCAGAAGAGGACAGCCAGTAGGGTTACTCACAGCACACAGAGAGCGTAGGCCCCCACTATGGATTCACTGTCTCTGAGGAGGAAGCTGCCGTCCCTCGCTGCCTTGGAGAGGAGGTCCTCGGCGTTGGAGCGAGTGATGTTGCTGTGGTGCCATGGCTGATAAGAACACATCCTGTTTCTCTCAGGAGAAGCCGGGAGGTCCAGGCTGGTGCATCTGCCCTCGAAAACAAACTCCTCTCTCCTTGGTGGAACACTGTGTCTTCAGCTGACCGTGGTCATCTTTCTGTGTGTGGCTGTGTGCTTTTCCTTCTCTCTCTCTCTCTCTCCCTCTCTCTTCCTGTTTGCAGGGCAAGAGCTGTAAAAAGGAAGCCGCTACTAAAGTGACAGAACTTCCTCATTTGAGCGAGAGGAGGGCCTAACAGCTGCTCTGTGAATCCAGCAGCACTCAGAAGCCCACAGCTACCTCTCTCCCCTTTTCTTCTCTCTTTCAATAATTAACTAAAACAGACTAAACAGAATAATCGTTCAGCCATTGTCAGCCTGAGAATCCCGGTCGAAAAAAAATACTTGAAGACCTTTGTGATAGTTTTAATAGTTTGAAGGTGTGGAGAATGTCAAGAACGAGAAAAGAGGAAGTTAGATGCAGAGTAAGATTTATGTCACTGCATCAGCTCTGTTGAATGACCAGGGAGACACTCGACTCCTGAAACAACATCCTGAGATCTTCTCGTAGTGGTACATTCACGTGAATGTTATCATAGACAGAATATTTGTGTTGTGTGTGACGCCCGCTAAAGTTTGTTTTAATAGTTAGCCTGAACAATTCAAGGACATATCTACAGTATATTACGAGATTTTGTGATATACTCTGTGTATGAGTCCTTGAATCTATCAGGCCAAATATGTATATATACATACAGATAACCAAATCTGTGGTATAGATGTCCACCGATGATTAGAGAAGCCTGGTATAGTCAGAAAATGCATACAGACTGTTAGCATATTCACTCATAAGAGGGGGTGGGGAAAGAAAAGAACAGTATTGCAACGCTGATACAGTGATCAGGAAATGTTGCAAAGAAATGTGAGCAGAAAAAGCTCTTCTGGCACACCACAGTCAGAAGTCACATGACGAGAAAAGAGAAGTGTTGCAGCGGTGAGGCCAGTGCTGAGGCAAGCCAGGTTATCAGAATCTGCTGCTATATCCGAGAGCTCTGAGGGGAAAGGAAAGGTGTTCATTAAACCGTAACAGAGCCGGTGTTTTTGCATCCACGTTTATTTACAGCACAGCCACCCATAAATATATACATCATTTCAGTAAACACAGAAGGTTTCACAGCTACATCACAAACCAGTCCAGCCAGTCTGTCTGTGTAGCAGGTGGGATGTTAGTGGATGAAGCTGTTTAGCGACTCCCAGTCAGAAACCAAACAATACAGGAGGATAAATGAGGGTTTAACACAGTATAACACATCTGATTAGAAGGCTTCTGGCTCTACCACCATAGCCTTCTCAAACAGTATGAGACGTGTGTAAAGCATGACAAGGGTGTTTATTCTACAAACTGGTTCAGGGCTGTAGCAGTGGTGGAATAACCCTCAGGCAGGATGAGGAACACACCACATACACACCAAATACACACCAAATACACACCAAATACACACCAAATACAAACTCATTCTGAAAGTGAGACAGACTGGGAAATGTACAGTAGAACACAAACACTGGACTCCTGAACATCAGCTTGTTCTAGTAAGAAATGGTCTCCACGTTATTATTTGAAATCTGTGGCAAATCCGTTAGTTACTTTGATAATTCATATGAAAGATAAACATCTACATTACATTTCTGAAAATTAAAATACTTTCATTATAAAATCCTGTAAATATTCCTAGAGGATATTAAGAGCTACTATTTGTTGGTTTGGAAATTAAATTTGCATAGAAAACATGACCACATTGTGCACCATTATCGTTACCCCAGCAACATGTCTGGTTTTCATCATATAAGAAATACTGCTTTAGAGATAGAGATATATAAAGCAATAGAGCAATATTAAAAAATCTGTAATTCTGCTCAAAACCTCAGAAGATCAGAATCTCAGACCATCAGAACCTAATGCTGTGTTAACACTAAACGCAAAGCAAATTATTCGCGCAAATGAAGCGAATTTTCGCTTTGCGTTAATTTGTGTCTATTCGCGCGAATCGCTAGGAGCCAACCGTTTTTTTTGTAGTCGTCAACCATGTCCGAAATGACTACCGGTACTATAAACAAATACTAAGTAGTGTCGTATAGCAGAGGACGCCCACAGACAGCTACAATACTCTTGCCCTCCATTTCTTCTAAGACGTCAGTGACATCTCAACATTGATAAACCTTCGCGAACACAGCGTCACGCGAATATTTCTCTTGAGTTGAAAATGTGTCAATGCGTTTGCATTGACTTCACATGTAATCTCGCCGTGCGAAAAATTAGCTTCGAGTTCAGTGTGAACACAGCATAAGAACCTCAGAACCTCAGAACCTCAGAACCTCAGAACCTCAGAACTCTGACTTGGCGCTGACAGAGCTCTCGTGCGTTCCCTTCAGGTCTCCGCTGGTCGCTCCGGACGCCGCCGCCTCTCTACACAGCAGCCGAGTCAGCGTGCCGCGGAACTTCTCCGCCCCGAACAGGTAGACCAGGGGGTCCAGCGCCCCGTTCAGGACAGGTGAGGGAGGAGGTCAGGCGGTTGGCCAGCGCCAGACCTCGCCGGGTGCTGCAGGAGACGTCAGGGTGTGCGTAGCCCAGGATGAAGGTGGCCCTGCTGGCGTGGTAGGGCAGGAAACAGACCACGTAGATGAGCATGACCAGGCCGATGGTGCGCAGGGCACGGGAGCGCAGGGCCGGCTCCAAGCGGGACCCCCTGCGGAGGCTGTGGACCAGCATCAGGTAACAGGACAGCGTTGCGAGGAAGGGCGGGGTGAACGCCACGGCCAGGGACACCAGGGCGCGGCGCGACGCCTTCTCCCGGTACAGCTGCAGACACACCGTCGCCCCGGCAACCTCCACCGTCTGCCGGGTGACCAGCAGGGGCGCCATGGAGACGGTCACCAGCGCCCAGAGGGAGAAGCTGATGATGTGGGCGGTGCGGGCGCGGCGCATCTTGAGAGAGCGCACGGCGTGCACCACGGCGAGGTAACGATCTCCCGCCACACACGCCAGGAAGAACAGGCTGGCGTACATGTTGACGTAGAACAGGAAGCCAGCCAGGCGACAGGGAACCTCTCCGAAGGGCCAGTGTCCCCCGGCCAGGTGGTACGTGGCTCTCAGGGGAAGCACGATGACATAGGACAGGTCAGCTACCGCCAGGTGCAGCAGGAACACGTTGGCCGGGGAGGAAGTGGCCCTCTGCCGGGAGAAGACCCAGAGAGCCAGGCTGTTCCCGCTCAGGGCCAGGAGGAACACCAGGATGTAGTAGCCTCCGAACAGCAGGTCCTCCACAGAGCTCTCCGTGGGGGGGCAGTCTGGGGACGACAGGTTGGAGGGCAGGAGGGGGGAGGTGGGGACCCCCAGGGTGCTGGACTCCACGGTCATCACTGGGAAGAGAAGACGAGAGAGGCATTTAGAGGAGAGTACAGGACAGTAGAGAAGTGAAGCTGAGTAGTCGAGAGAGGACAGTAGAGGAGGAGATGGAGTAAAGATTGTATCGATTGGAATGCTCTGGGTGCTTCTAAAGGAAATAGAGAATGTGACATCTGACAGATGTTACACTTACACCACAACCTCACACTCTTTAAGCTGAAGTACTTATTTAAATAATATACGACTTCCTGTGTATGAAAGGTCACATTTGAAGATGATTCACCAAACTTAACACTTAACACTAAACACCTAAAACCCCAGTAGACCTGGAGCAGAGGAACGTTCACAACAGTCGTATCAGATGCGGAACCCTGGAAGGAAGTACATGTGTTGTCTGAAGATCCATCAGATTCTGACTGAGTAGCAGAGTTCTGAGGCCAGCGCAGCCTGTCACAAGACGGGGAAGAGGAGGAGGGGGGGAGGAGGGGGGAGGGAGAAGGAGGAGGAGGGGGGGGGAGGAGGGGGGGGGAGGAGGGGGGAGGGGGAAGGAGGGGGAGGAGGAGGAGGAGGGGGGGGGGGGGAGGGGGAGGGAGAAGGAGGGGGAGGAGGAGGAGTTGTGTTTTGGCTTTCTGTCAGGCACAGTAGGTGACGGAGATGACAGCATCTCTGGGGAATGTATAGATGCCCTTAATAGTAGTTGATTGTTCTCCACCCCCCCCAAAACACTTCCATCCTCTCCTCACCCACCCCCCTCTGTTCATACAAGCCCCACCCCACTGCAGTCAGCCCTGCCCCACTGCAGTCAGCCTCTGTCCACTGTCTCCTGCTGTGATGGACTGCACATGTATACAGTCTCTCTGCTCGGGTCCAGATCTACAACACCAGCAGCATCACACTCAACTTTGCTGTTAGCAGCAAGCTCTCCATTTCATTATGATGTTTACTATGTTGGTTTGCTCTCAAAGTACAACTACAAACGCCCAAGTCCTGCTGCATTCGTGACGAGCAGCGTTAAATCAAAGCAGACTTCTGGACCCACAGGACAGATGAGGAAGGGTAGCTCAATTTTGAGACCAAACATCTCCCTGTTCAGAGCGTCCAAGATAAACACAGGAAAGGGCGTGGCAGAGGAGGGCGTGTCACGGCACAGATGTCTGAGCGGAGGAGTGTTTCTCTGAGGAGTTTAATAAAGAAAAGCTAAATCAGAACACAGGAACCACATCACGTGTGATCAGGCCACATCACGTGTGATCAGGCAGTGTAGTCAGGAGACACTTTCCCAACGAGAACATGGGCTCGTCAGCGACCTCTGACCTCTGGGAGAATTCCTGACGAGAACACGCTCAGAACTCTCTTTGTCCTTCTGAGAAGCAGCTTCCTGGTCAGTCAGATAGAGGGGCAGATAGAAAGGCAGATATAGGGGCAGATAGAGCAGCTAGCCCAGAGAGGCAGATGAGCAGGGTATTTTTGGCGATGCAGACTGATGAGACTGATAAAGTTTCTCCGTGGTGACTCAGCAGGTTCACCCGTGTTTCAGCTGAGATGTTGGGCAACAGGCTGGCAGGAACATGTTTCTGTGTCCTGAGCATGGAGCTTCCAGCGTTCCTGATCACAGCTGCCATCCCTCCTGGAGGACGCAAAAGCTGCACGCCAGGCACACCGCTAATCCCCCCCCCCTCCCCCCGAGGTTTAATCCTCAAAAGAATCAAATGCCCTCTTCTTGCCCCCCCCAAACAGCCTCCCTCCAGAAAATCTGCAGGTGCAAATCTGTCAAGAGCTCCGTCCAACACAAAGAGCAGAAAGTTGTTCTTTTCTTTGGGGGTGAGGCAGCGTTTGAGCCAGAGCAGATCTACCCCCCCAGAGCCAGAGCAGATCTACCCCCCCAGAGCCAGAGCAGATCTACCCCTCAACCACCCGGTCCTGCCCAGACCAACCCTGCTCTCACACACACTAGGTCAGAGGTGAACATGAGGAAATGTGTGCATGCACACACTCAGAGTATAAAAGTATATGAATCCACTCAACTCCAAAGACACCTGTTCTGACAACTTTATAGGCTAAGAATATTTCAGATGAGCTAGTGGTGAACCCAGGGGGACTCCCGAGAGAAATCAACAAGTTTTCAACTTTTCAACAAGTTTTCAGTTCCACAGCGGGCATCACCCAGATGAACAGCAGAAACGACCCCACCATGAGAACACCTACCTGCTGCCCTGCAGTGTCATCTACCCCTCCACACCAGACGGACAACACTCACCTGCTGGTCCAGAGCTCTTCACAGAGTGCTTGTCCAAGGCTTGTCCAGAGGAAGAGAGAGAGTAGTCTGACTGGCTGGCTGGTTTTCTAGTTGGCTGTGTGTCTGACTCTTACAACAGCTGGTGTTGCAGTGGAGAGAGAGTGGAGAGCGCAGGAGAGAGGGTGAGGACAGCTTCTCGCCACGTCTGTTCCTGGAGCAGAGTAGAGACGGGAGGCTGGGAGGAGCTGCAGGAATGCTGCGACTCTCCTCCCTCCTTCCCCCCCGTCTCCCCCCTCACTCTACCCCCTCACACCCCTCTCTCACACCCCTCTCTCACCCCCCTCTTCTCAACCTCTCTCACCCCCCTCTCTCACACCCCTCTTCCCAACCTCTCTCACCCCCCTCTCTCCTCAACCCCCCATGTTCTTGAGAAGGAGACTGTGGCTCCTTTTGTGTCTCAACAAATTTGATAACAGAAAGCGCGTCCCATCAGGGAGCCTCTGGTCTGACCCCTGACCCCTCTCTCTCTCCCGCTCTGAGGGCCACTTGTTGCTTAACAACAGCCTGAATGACGAGCAGCGGCAGGGAGAAGACATGGCGTGCCTCAGTAGCAACGAGTCGTCAGGCACGGCGCCATGGAAACCAGACCTAGTGGTTCACCACATGACTTTTTTTGTGTGTAGCCTTCCATCCTTCCATCCCTCCATCCCCCGTCCCCCATCCATCCATGTATCCCTCCACCCCTCCCTCCACCCACCCCTCCGTCCCTCCCTCCCTCCCTCCACCCTCCCTCCCTCCAACCCTCCATCCCTGTGATCACTAGATAGAAGATGAACTGTGTGGTTGATAGAGGGCTTTATGACTGTCTGAAAGTCTGAGAGATGAGCCTTTGTGGATGGTCTGAAGTTTCTAGACAGGGCCCCCCATCCCCCCCCCCCCCCCGCCAGGGAGAGCCAGTAGAAAACAAGCGAGGGTGACAGGGAGGGGGGAGAGAGGGGAGACAAGGGGGAGAGAGGGGCCCTTGTCGGTTTTCATCCCACAGTGGCGCATCACACACTGAGCCGCCCAAAATAATGATCCCCGTGTCCCCAGATGTGGAGGAGGCGCCTGCTGGTGTGTGTGTGTGTGTGGGGGGGGGGGTTGTGTGTGTGGGTGTGTGTGTGTGTGTGTGGGTGTGTGGAGGGGTAATATTTATTTCATACATGCAGATCCCAGCTGTGTGTCAGACACACAGCACTCTCTCTCCTCCCTGGCTCAGCGCATGCTAATGAGCGTCAGCCTGAATCAGAGCCTGTGGAGAACTCTCCACGTCCCTCCCCGGGTCCTCTGCTGCCGGGAAGAGCCCTCCACTCTGTGTTCAACTCTGTATCCCATGTCTGTGTTCTGTGTCACCCTGCTCAGTGAAAACACGGGCTGGTGAAGCCTAACTGTGGAGGAAGGCCTCTCTCGTGTGAACCCAGACAGAGACTGTTTATGAGGGATGGTGACGGTGAGGGCTGTGTTGAGGGAGGGTGAGGGCTGTGTTGAGGGAGGGTGAGGGCTGTGTTGAGGGAGGGTGAGGGCTGTGTTGTGGGAGGGTGAGGGCTGTGTTGTGGGAGGGTGAGGGCTGTGTTGAGGGAGGGTGAGGGCTGTGTTGTGGGAGGGTGAGGGCTGTGTTGTGGGAGGGTGAGGGCTGTGTTGTGGGAGGGTGAGGGCTGTGTTGTGGGAGGGTGAGGGCTGTGTTGTGGGAGGGTGAGGGCTGTGTTGAGGGAGGGTGAGGGCTGTGTTGTGGGAGGGTGAGGGCTGTGTTGAGGGAGGGTGAGGGCTGTGTTGTGGGAGGGTGAGGGCTGTGTTGTGGGAGGGTGAGGGCTGTGTTGTGGGAGGGTGAGGGCTGTGTTGTGGGAGGGTGAGGGCTGTGTTGTGGGAGGGTGAGGGCTGTGTTGTGGGAGGGTGAGGGCTGTGTTGAGGGGGGGTGAGGGCTGTGTTGTGGGAGGGTGAGGGCTGTGTTGAGGGAGGGTGAGGGCTGTGTTGTGGGAGGGTGAGGGCTGTGTTGTGGGAGGGTGAGGGCTGTGTTGTGGGAGGGTGAGGGCTGTGTTGTGGGAGGGTGAGGGCTGTGTTGTGGGAGGGTGAGGGCTGTGTTGTGGGAGGGTGAGGGCTGTGTTGTGGGAGGGTGAGGGCTGTGTTGTGGGAGGGTGAGGGCTGTGTCGAGGGGGTGATGTAGAGATGACAGCAGGCCCTCTGGTCTGGTTATGGCTTTGTTGAGCAAAGGTCTGCACATCAACTATGCTTTTAAACAACGGAAAGGTTTCAGGTGGGAAAAGGTTTTTAATGGTCTATCTGGCTTGCAAATCGTAGCGTTACTCAAACATAGATCAGCTCTTCAACGAAGGCCTTAGACCATAAATAACTCTTGTTTGATAAGACACATGGCGGTAGTATAGTACATACAACTAGTTATTTCAGTTTGTTTTTCTGCCAAATATGTTTGAGTACGATCACCTAACATTTTTGTGGATTTAACATTTGACATTCTTCATTGGATTAAGTTAGAAATGGTATGGATCCAGGTTCATCATAAACTTGAGAATAATTTAGTTCCCATTTTTTTTGTATCTGTTTCTGTGTGTGTGTGTGTATATGTATGTGAGTGCATGTGTGTGTGTATGAGTGTGTGTGTGAGTGTGTGTATGTGTGTGTGTGAGTGTGTGTATGAGTGTGTGTGTGAGTGTGTGTATGAGTGTGTGTGTGAGTGTGTGTATGAGTGTGAGTGTGTGTGTGTGAGTGTGTGTGTGAGTGTGTGTATGAGTGTGAGTGTGTGAGTGTGTGTATGTGTGTGTATGAGTGTGTGTATGAGTGTGTGTGTGAGTGTGTGTATGTGTGAGTGTGTGTATGAGTGTGTGTGTGAGTGTGTGTGTTCAGTTGTAGCGCCGGTTCCTAGTCTTCATCGCCCTGGTCTCATTCACATACATGTTGACGTAGGACGTCAGCAGGTCATCAATCTTATAACCCTGGAGACAATCCAAACAAGACAAAGACTAAGAACAAGAGTCTTTTAGGGTATAAATCATGAATACTGGTGCATGAATGAATATACAAAGATATATCATGATAAAAAATTACATAAATACCATACATGAATAATCTGTATGATTCTATTAATAATATCTGAACAATAAGGAGCAGGTGGTTCATGCAGCCAGGTGTTGAAGTGAAACTAGAGTTGCTGGTTCCTTACCAGAGACGTTTCACACAGGATCTTGTTCCCCTGGACCAGGTTCCCCACTGTCATGTGGAAGTAGGTGCTTCCACTGCACCAGTTAGCGATGCGGTTGAAGGGGTAAGAAGCCAGAACGTCCTAGGACAGGATGAGAGTGTTGGTGACCAGCAGCGCTCCAGACCCACATCTCTGGAGCATCGACACCTCACAGGCTGATACTGTCAGTCTTCACATTCAGGTTTGTTTACCTTGGTTTTGGGGTGGATGAGAGTGACTCCTTGCTTGCTGATGGCGATTCTCACGATGTCGGGGAAGTTAGGATCTGATGTTTGCTGGACCGTGAAGAAGAGGAGAGTCAGGATGTTGAATGTTTGGATGGAGAAGCAGTTTCCCTCTGCTGGTTTTCCTCAAGACTGGCGGAACTCTCATATAAAGCTCTCTGTTTAGTCAAACGTAACATCTGGATATGACGGTACCTTGACTTCGAAGAAGGCACATCCAAACGTTGGCCAGCGACACACGGCCTTCAGGAAGGCCACCATGGTCTCCTCCTCTGTCATGCCTGCCTGATTGTTGAAGGCAGCTACGATGTTCTGGAAGTGGAGATGGAAAACATTGATTCTCCTTTATTAATAAAACTTTCCTGTGATTCAGACCCTCTCTCCTACCCTGCAATATTGTCTCCTACCCTAGCACCTTGTCTCCTACCCTAGCACCTTGTCTCCTACCTTCTTCCACTCGTCTGCAGACATGGCCTTCAGCTGGTCGTTGGGCACCAGCTCCTTCAGCATCTTGGGGATCATGAGGAGCTGGGAAGTGTCGTTGTTGGCCTTCACCCTGAAGAGCAGGGCGCCAATGCTCACCATGTCTGCCCTGGACACCTGGTGGTAGCCCCGCAGGTACTTAGGAAGCTCCTGGAGGAGAGAGGGGGCAGGGAGGCAGGAGGGAGGGCAGGGAGGTAGGAGAGAGGGCAGGGAGGCAGGAGAGAGGGCAGGGAGGCAGGAGAGGGGGCAGGGAGGCAGGAGAGAGGGCAGGGAGGCAGGAGAGAGGGCAGGGGGGCAGGAGAGAGGGCAGGGAGGCAGGAGAGGGGACAGGAGAGAGAAGGGCGAAGCAGGATCACTTCAGGTCCCATGAACAGGCTGGCATGGCTGATTTAAATGAGCCTTTTTCTGTTCTCTTTTTGCAGATCGTGGAGAGAAGAGAAGTTCTCCTCATGTCAGATCTTAGTCCCCCTAAACAGCCATTCGGATGAATGACGGACTGCTAACAGATGTGTGACTTGAAGCCAAGTTATGCTTGGAGACAAACCCTGCATGACACGTCTCAACTGCTGGAGCAGCGCATTGGGAACCACACATGTACTGCTAGACCAAAGAGCTTGTTCCCCAACAACCTGCGTGTGTGAGGGAGGGAGCCAGGCTGCAGGGAGGCAGCCAGGCTGCAGGGCGGTACCTGAGGGTAGTGGAAGATCACGTCAGCCCGTAGATCTCTCCCTGGGATCACGTTGAACCACAGCTTCCTCATGAAGAACACCAAGTAGGAGATGTTGATGGGCCCTCCTGCAGAACACACACACACATTAGCACAAACACACTAGTACACACACACATTAGCACACACACACAGAGAGGATTGTCTGCGGGTCAGTTCCCAGGGTCGTTAGCATCAGTAGCGTTCCATAGGCATGAGGCACACTGACCTTCCCTGGTGGTCTTGACCTTCTTGGACCAGTCAGTGATCTGCCTCAGGCTGTCAAAGAAGTAGTCCCCTTCGTTCAGACTGAGAACCTGGATGAGCAAGACGCCAAAAGAAACCATGACAGGATGTTGTCACACAACAGACGATGTTCAAAGCCATTCAAACTAAGAACCTGACAGGAATTGATAAAAGGCAAGAAACCAGGACATTTTGTCCTATGGCAGTCCAACCTTGTCGGGTGTTTTTACGAAGATGCTGAAGCCGTCTGCGGAGGCCAGCATGAGTTTGGAGGAGATGGTCTCAACCAGGTCTCTGATCCTGGTGCTGGTGGCCACCTCGAAGATCTGCCCAGCACAGCAGAGACACATCGTTACTGAGCGCTGAGGAGCTGCTGAATACTGCCCTGCTCCTGTGTGATGATGAGTGTGGTTCTAGGCTGGTCTAGGTGTAGCTGTATGTGCATCTGCTAAGCCCTCTGTGGAGGGCTATACAAAGGTAGCAAGTGTCAAAAGGGATATGCAAATAACGCAAAGATCTGCTGAGCTCCTGAATGTTGCTGAGCTCCTGAACGTTGAGCTTTGACAGGTGTGCAGCTGTTCCTCCAGGTGTGCTGTTCCTCCAGGTGTGCAGCTCACCTCCTCTGTGTCGTTGGGGAAGTGGACCTTGTGGAAGATCTGGGTGCTGTTCTGCTCGATGGCGTCCACCTCCACCTGGTGGGGGGGCAGCTTTCTGGGGTCCATCCTGAAGCGCCACGGCAACACGACACCACGGCAACACGACACCACGGCAACGCGACACCACGGCAACGCGACACCACACAACATGACAACACCCCGTTAGTCAACACACCACTAGACACATCAGAACAGGGCTGAGAGTGTGAGCGATTCCGTCTTTTCTAATGACAAACCCCCTCTATCAGAGCTGGAAAGGATTCACCTTCCACTGGGAACAGATCATCACTATTCAGCACTGCTTCATCAGACTAGAACAACAAGGCCTTGATGCGGGGCAGCCTCTCCAGAGAGCAGGGCCCACAAGGCCCTCTTACAGACAAGGTCTTACACCCGCAGAGGGGATGTTTTCCCAAACCGTTAATGATGTGTGTGTGTGTGTGTGTGTGTACCAGCTGTCTCACTGTTTAACTGATTTCAGAGGAGATCACAGAGCTGTTATTGTCCCCCAGAGTAATGGTTCATTATCTGTTCCTCTGCATGCCACTACACTCTCTCTCTCTCTCTCTCTCTCCCCCTCTCTCTCTCTCTCTCCCCCTCTCTCTCTCTCTCTCCCCCTCCCCCTCTCACACACACATGCGCACACATTCTCTCTCACACACACACACACACCTGAGTGAGCCCTGAAGTCTCTTCAGACAGTCGGAGGCGAAGGGCTCACGGCGGCGTGACTCCAGGAAGCGCTGGGCGTGTTTGAGCAGTGATTGGCTGGGAGGGAACAGGCCGCAGCACAGCCACAACAGCTGCCAGCCTTGATCCAGACTGAACCTAGAGAGACAGGAGAGAGACAGGAGAGAGAGGAGAGACAGGAAAGAGACAGGGGAGAGACAGGGGAGAGACAGGAGAGAGACAGGAGAGAGACAGGGGAGAGACAGGAGAGAGACAGGGGAGAGACAGGGGAGAGACAGGAGAGAGACAGGAGAGAGACAGAGGGGTATGAGTACAGGAGAGAGACAGGGTTAAGACAGGACACAGTCATTGCTTCAGGCTGCTCATCACTCTCTGATTCACAGCTGCTCAGCAGCTTGCCACGCTGTCTCCTCTCACAGCATCACCAACGCTCTTATTACCACATGGACACCTTGTGTAGTCAATGATGGAAGAACCTTGTCATTAGACGTTGATATGATGAAGGGGGTTGATTTAGTGTCGAGTCGTATTTAGGGAGTTTGTTGTCCCGGGTCATCAGGTTCCTGTGCTGACGGTACCTGTTGTTGTTGCTGGTCATCTGCTTCATGATCTGGCAGTAGATCTCATCTCTCAGGGCCTCGTTCTTGGTGGCAGGGCCGAAGATCTGGTCGGTCAAGTCCAGGCGGCTCAGCATCTGCTTGGTGGGGTAGTCCCCCATGTACTTCAGGATAGGTGAGGTCAAAGGTCAAAGGAAACAACTGGCCACAGTCACATCAACACAGACACATCAACACAGACACGTCACAATACACTGTGGACAAGTGAACACAGATTACAAAAGGTCTAGCAGACAAACAGCTTTCAGACATAAGGAAACATGCTGGCTGAGGCCTGAGTGTGTGAGTGTGTGTGTGTGTGTGTGTGTGTGTATGTGTGTGTGTGTGTGTGGAGGATATCGGTGAAGGCCAGGCAGGCCTGGTGGCTGAGCTCTGGGTTCCCCAGCAGCTTCCTGAGTAGCGGCTGGCGGAGAGGCTCTTTCCCGCACGCCCACAGCCTCTCTGGAGCCTGGCCCTTCAGCATCACCTGGCTGTTCACATCCCTGGTGGGCTGCCTGGATACACACACACCAGACACACACACAGTACAACACGTCACAGCCTCTCTGGAGCCTGGCCCTTCAGCATCACCTGGCTGTTCACATCCCTGGTGGGCTGCCTGGATACACACACACCAGACACACACACAGTACAACACGTCTAGTGTTGACACAGCTTCACTCTCTTGATTGTCTAGAAGTTCGAACCCCCCCACGGTATGCCTCAGGTGTACCTGAAGTACTCGAGGGAGAAGTCCTTGAGGCTGGCGGGGGCCACCCTCTCCATGGTGCTTGTCCCTCTCAGCGTAGCCTGCGTGGCGCTGCGCCTCTGGTCAGGAGACAGGCTGAACAGGGTCTGAAGACACACACACACACATTGTTGTATAAAAACTACATGCTAAATGAGTGAAAATATAATTAATATGAATATTCGTAAGTGTATTACTGTACCATGACTTCATTGGAGGGTTTGGTGAGAGTGGGCAGGATCAGGACAGAGTCGGCGGGCACTGCCCCTGACTTGGAGGTGCGCTCATTTCGACCCTTCATCCAGCCCTGCGCGAGAGGGAGCTCCTCGTCCTGGATGATGACAATCAACTCTCCCTTCTTGAAGTTCAGGAAGGTAGGGTCATCTGCACGGGACAAACCAACACAGAAAAACGAAAACATATTAAAAAAAAATAAATAGATTCATGTCCACCTCTCCCTCATATGCCGGGTTCCCAATCCTCTGGAATTGTCCCGATCCCGGATGTGTTGATGAGTGTTAGCTGGATGTCTGACCTTGGCTGCTGGCGTCCTGCAGGGCGACGGCGTAGCAGGAGCGATCTCTCAGGCCCTCCAGGAACATTTGCACCAGCTCAGCGATGCCCCCGGCCAGTGGGCCGCTCAGGGTGAAGTCTCCCTTCAGGGTCAGCAGGGACACGGACTGACCGAAGACCTTGGCTTCCCTGAGGAGGAACACAGATCACAAACACAACAGCTAGCATCGAAGCTAACTCAAAAGCACATTAACTATACTGCAGTGTCCCATCTCATAATGCTAAATGCTAACTAACAGCCATCTTGTCATGACTCATCAGGCTCCAGGCGGCCGTTACCTCACGGTGACGACCCCGGTGACCTCTGGGTAGGACAGCTGCAGCAGTCTCCTCTCCTTCTCGTCCAGGAAGGTGATGCCTGTCCAGTTAACGGCCACGATGAACTTGTTCTTGGGCAGAGGAGGGCCTGTGGGGAACCCCGAGGAGAGCACAGCATGAGGGCCATTCACACTTCCTGTGTGAGTCTTGTTAAGGTTGCTAACAAGATCTCTCTCTCTTAACAGCACCTCAAACATGAAATCCAATAAATATGTTTCTCATGTAATTAGTAGAGTTTGGTGTGTGAACTTCCTGTGTGAGAGATGATGGTGCGCCCCCTGCAGGGCGAGACCAGTTACTGCAGGAACACAGAGCCCAACAGGAGGGTTACCTGAGGTCTTGGCAACCTCGAAGAACCTGGAGAAGAACATGGGCCACTTCTGGCGGGCGTAGTCCACCACCTCGGCCTTCACGCTGGCTGCAGTCTTTTTGGAGCTGATGTACGGACCCTGGAGACACAAGCAGCTGGAGCTCACTGGAACAGAACTCCTCAAAATCCCCCCAGTACCACTTTTATATTTTTTATATAAATCTAGTTTATAGTACGTAAATACTGTACATTGTTTGCATGCTATAGGTTCAACACATAGACGGTACTGTGACTGACCTGGGCGTGGGCGGTGGTGACCATCTGAACCCACTTGGCCTCAGACTTGGCCTCCAGCACGGAGCTGTTTACACAGTCCTGGACTACGGTCTTGGCGTTCTCTGGGCTGGTGTCTGAGCCGTACGAGACGTAGAAGTGCTTAGCAGCAAGCTGGATGAAGTCATCCTCCTGGGGGGGAGAGAGGAGAGAGAGATAGGGAGAGATAAGAAGAAAGAGAGATGAAGAGAGAGAGACAGTCAGACAGGAAGCTATTATTGAGCTATATATGTGTTGATCAATAACAAGTCATTCGAATAATTTATGCAGTCATGGGTAGTCAAGAGAACTTCCCAAATCCTGCCTGCCAGAAGCCTGGTGGTGCTTCTGGCAGGAGAGCGCAGAGACCACCCTCACCTTCTCACAGCGATACTCCCCGAAGCGCAGGCCCCTGATGACCTGCCGGTACACCAGGTTGCTGCTCACGGCGTCCTGGCTGCCGTCGTGCCACGGCGTGAAGATCTCCTTCCTGAAGTAGAGTCTCCACGGTGCGTGTTGCTCCTGCCCTCCCTTCCTCTTCACTTCCTGCTCACACTGAGAGATGGCGTCCATCACGTGCTCACCCCCACTGCCCAGCGACCACACCTGCGGACGGGACACACACACACGGACACAAGTTTGATTTATTTAGTCATTTCACCTTACATGGAACAATGCAGATATCACATACAGATATACACAACCCTGAAAATCAAGCGTTTAACACAAACAAACATCTAACCTGACAATGAAGGTGACAGAGTGACCTACTTTCTCGTACAGGGCGACGTAGAGAGAGAAGCCGAAGCTGTCCTTGAGCTTGACCTTCTGGGAGAGCACCTGGCACATCTCCTGGGAGCTGGAGGCGGAGTCTACAGGGAGGCTGAGGGTCTGCCCGTCCATCAGGGTCACCGACACGGCCATGGGCTTCTTAGACTTGGTCGCCTGGAGTCACACAGAAGGACAAGACAAGGGATTAGATACGGCCATATTATTGTTTATTTAAGTCCAGTTTGGTGGATGGAGAAACTGCAAACCTCTTCTGTTGGGTGGTTCTACTAGGATGTTGTACTTGAAGGTTGTACTGGGTGTGGAGAGCGTACCTGCAGTTCCAGCCAGCTGGGAGGTTCTGCTCGGACTCCGTTCAGCACTGTGCGCTTCAGTCTGTCAGCACAGTAGGGGGCGTAGCCCGCAGGCCCCAAACGGATGAAGCTCTGGAGGAACTGAGGAAGCCATTTTTTCAACATTTCAAAACTTTATTTGAGAAACTTTTTTTGGTGGGAAAAAAAAACAAAAAACCTTTAGAACCTTTTTATATATACTTTTTCAACCTTTCAAAACTTTTTTTCCTAACCAGTTTTTTTTTCAACCTTTTGAAACGGACCCACCTTGATGAACCTCTCCGTGGGCGGGAAGATCCCCAGACACAACGACAGCAGGATCCAGCCCCTGAAGAAGCTGTTACGGTTCGAGTTCTCCTGCAGCTGCTTGCAGATCTGGCAGTAGATCTCATCTCTGCAACACAAGCACAAGCTCTCACTACGATGTAACACGTCGTAGAAAACACTGCATCTTGGGCT
Source organism: Thaleichthys pacificus (assembly GCA_023658055.1). Taxonomy (NCBI): domain Eukaryota; kingdom Metazoa; phylum Chordata; class Actinopteri; order Osmeriformes; family Osmeridae; genus Thaleichthys; species Thaleichthys pacificus. The sequence goes on along the minus strand of CM042878.1, from coordinate 579,967 downwards.
GGACGTAGGATGGTGTGTTGTTGTCTTGGTAACAGATGGTCACCTGAGGTCACGCCTCACGATGGCGTATCCAATAATGATGTGCAGTTTTTCGAGAGACGTCATTGGACGATCCAGGGTGGGTCCCTCGCCAATCAGGATCTCGTCTTCCTCGCTCAGCGTCTGCATGGTGGGGGGTCTGGGAGCTTCAGTCTCCGCCTGAGACAGGGAGGGAGAAGAGGGAGACATTAAGCTGTGGACTGATGTGTGTTTAGAGGGCATTTTCTGCTCCTTGAGGAAGAGAATGAGGGTTTTGATCAATGACGTCGAATCGATAAAGTTCGAAGAACCTCCAATGGGTCTTTTCCTAAACCAGAAATGACCTCACCTCTTCCTGTATCACAGAGGGTTTCCTCTTCCCAGAAGGGGGTTCTGGGACAGTGGAGGTCTTCCTGTTCCGGGTCAGAAGGTCTGTGAAGGTGGAAGACTTCCTGGTTTTGGGGGCCTCTGGTGTTGAGGAGGACTTCCTGTTGAGGATGACCTCGTCGGGCATGGCTGAGGCCTTCCTGTTCCGGGTCAGGAGGTCTGTGAAGGTGGAAGACTTCCTGGTTTGAGGAGTCGTCTCCTCTGGGACAGTGGAATCATTTCTGGTTTTCTGGCCCCTCAGAACTCTCTACAGAGAAGACAGACCGCATTTACTCATTGATTAGTGTTCATTCAACTGTAAATTTGAACTGTCACTGATGCCCGACAACATTATGTTGATCCGGAACATTCAACACAGGGTAGATTCCAGAACCTTCCAGAGGAATCCCAGCATGCAGAGCAACCCACCTGGTCGAGGCCCACCATGTGACTGAGCCTGCGGTCCTGCCTGGAGATCAGGTCCTGCGGCAGGAAGCGGTCTGCCTGGCTCAGGCCCCGGGGTGGGCCCTGCTTCTGGGGCTTGGGTTCCGGGAGGTCTCCCATGAACCTTAGGATGATCCACCACACCGTCACAGAGGCCTGGAGGGACGGGGGAGGAGGGAGAGAGACAGAGAGTCAGAGAAACAAAACTGAGAGACACAGAAAGATAGACAGGGAGAGAGACAAAGAGAGACACAGAGAGAGACACAGAGACACAGAGAGAGAGAGAGACACAGAGAGAGACACAGAGACACAGAGAGAGACACAGAGAGAGAGAGAGAGAGAGAGACACAGAGAGAGAGAGAGACACAGAGAGAGAGAGACACAGAGAGAGAGAGACACAGAGAGAGAGAGGCTGCAGCTACCAGGACGTCCCCCTCGTCCTCGTGGTACAGCAGGGGCTGCCGCAGCCTCTGGCGGACGTGTGTGGGCGTGGCCACGCCCTGGAACCACATGGAGGCAAACTTGGAGAAGGAGTACTCGTCCAGGTCATCATAGTCCTCCTCTGGAAGCTCCTCCAGCAGGGGCAGGTCGTCCAGGTCCACCTCCTCCACCACCACCTTCTTCTTCTGTCTCTCCAGGTCCTGAGGGGTCACACACGCTCTCAGTCTATTACTGTTACAAACAAAACTGTTTTATTTTGTAAGTTGTGGTTTGTGAAAAGCCTCAAAAGAGAGGAAGTTAAGCAGAGGTTTGTGATGTATGCTGTCTGAAGTACAGCAGGCCTACACAGCTACAGTGCAGTAACAGCTCCCTCCTCTCCCTCCTCTCCTCCCCTCCCTCCTTTCCTCCCTCCTCCCCTCTTCTCCTCTCCTCCTCCTCCCCTCCCCTCCTCTCCTCCCTCCTCTCCTCTCCTCTCCTCCCTCCTCCCCTCCCTCCTCTCCTCTCCTCTCCTCTCCTCCCTCCTCTCCTCTCCTCCTCCCTGATCACGTCAGGACACCCTGTCTGCTCTCTGACCTCAAAGCCCACGGGCGCCTGGCCCTCCTGCCCTCCGACCATTTCGGGCAGGAAGCCAAAGATGTCGTCCACCATTTCCTGGTCCGTGATGGATTCTGATTGGCTGGAGGCTTCGCGTTTCTGCCTCAGTACTTCCTCCAGGCGTCTCTGCCGCTCCATCTTGGCCAGCTCCTCGTCTCTCCGCTCCTTGGCAGACAGGAAGGCCTGGCGGGAGGAGGGGGAGGGGGAGGAGGAGGGGGGAGGAGGAGGAGGAGGGAGGAGGAGGGGGGAGGAGGCAGGAGGAGGGAGGAGGGGGAGGAGGGGGAGGAGGAGGAGGGGGGAGGAGGAGGAGGAGGGGGGAGGAGGAGGAGGAGGGAGGAGGAGGAGGAGGGAGGAGGGGGGAGGAGGAGGGAGGAGGGGGGAGGAGGAGGGGGGAGAGTCACACAGCAGGATATTAGGAGATGAACTGTTAAACAAACCTGAGGAACAGGGTTAGACAGAGGATTTATACATAATTGTATACTGAATATAGCATGTAAACCTACACACACACACTGACAAATACACACAGACACATATACACACATACACACACACAGTCATTAAGCAATCACAAAGAGCAGCCCGTACGTCTCTCTTCATCCTCTCTGCGGTCTTGCGGGCCAGCATGCCTCTGGTGTGGGCCTGCAGCAGCACCACCGCCTGCCTCTGCCTCCTCCACGCCCTCCTGGCCAGGAAGCCCCGCGCCCGGGCCTGCAGCACCACCACCGCAACCCTCTGCTGCTCGTACCTGTGCCGCAGCTGCCGTGCTCGCACCCGCGCCTGCAGGCGGGAGAAGCCGAGCTGCACCTGCACAGCAACACAGGGAGTCAGGTGGCTGAGCGGTTAGGGAATCGGGCTAGTCATCAGAAGGTTGCCAGTTCGATTCCCGGCTGTTCACCCTACTTGCGTCGGGGAAATGTCTCACAGAGACCAAGAGATGAGGTGATGAAATGATTGGTTTCCATGCTTAAACAGTGCAGTGACACAAACTCATATACATTGTCTGTAGTGTAGATATAGAGTTAGATAGAGTGGGTAGGTGTGTCACGGCCGGCGTGCTGTGTGTCTGTTTGCAGACTCAGTCAGGGTTTGTGGACGCACCACTCTGTACAGCTTCCTGCCCTTGTGTCCTCTCCAGTGTTTCTGAATAACCAGAGCAGATGCCTTCTTCCTCAGGTAGTTCTTCCTGATGGAGTCAAGCAGTTAAATAAAAACATATATACAGTGAGAAATGGGCTATATCGTAAAGTAAAAAAGCAGTTAAAAGCTATACAGAACAGACGATATAGTAATGAATCATCCAGAGCAGCACAGCTGGGACGACCAGGCCAGACCTGAACTTGTATCCACGAAGAACCTTCTGGATCAGGAGAGCTTTCTTGTTCAACTCCTTCATTCTCTCCACCTCCAGCATGGTGTCATGGAAGTCCTGGGAGGTGGAGAGATGGAGAGTGTTCAGGGGTGTGTGTGTGTGTTCAGGGGTGTGTGTGTGTGTTCAGGGGTGTGTGTGTGTGTTCAGGGGTGTGTGTGTGTTCAGGGGTGTGTGTGTGTTCAGGGGTGTGTGTGTGTGTGTTCAGGGGTGTGTGTGTGTTCAGGGTTGTGAACAGAGAACCCCACCTTGAGGAAGATCTTGGTCTTGCCAGTCTTCCAGTCTCCCTCCATCAGGATATTCTCACAGATACTCTCACAGCACCTCTGTGTGGTTTGCTGTGTGTGAAACAGAACTCTCTCTCAACAGGGGAACACACAGAGCACATGGTGTTCAGACAGAGACGTGTTCAGACAGGTGTGTGAGGTGTGGAGGGTTCTCCAGGGGGACGGGAGAGGGTTCTCCAGGGGGACGGGAGAGGGTTCTCCAGGGGGACAGGAGAGGGTAAGACCCCGCTCACCGTTCTGGGCTCGCAGACGGAGGTTTGGAGCAGGACGCGGTAGCGCTCCATGAACTCGTTGAAGGTGTAGCGGATGGGGTAACCCGCCTTCCTGATCCTGATGGTCTCCATCATACCAGAGTAGCGGAGCTGCCGGATACACAGCTCCCGGTCGAACAGCTGACACACACACACACACACACACAAGCACTGTTTGACAAAATGTGTGGGCCCAAAGAGTAACTATACAGTAAAGAAGTTTCTCAACATTTGCAGTCAATCCCCACTGGTGTGAGAGTATGAGCTGACTGACCATGGGTCCCCACTGGTGTGAGAGTATGAGCTGACTGACCATGGGTCCCCACTGGTGTGAGAGTATGTGCTGACTGACCATGGGTCCCCACTGGTGTGTGAGAGTATGAGCTGACTGACCATGGGTCCCCACTGGTGTGAGAGTATGAGCTGACTGACCATGGGTCCCCACTGGTGTGAGAGTATGTGCTGACTGACCATGGGTCCCCACTGGTGTGAGAGTACGTGCTGACTGACCATGGGTCCCCACTGGTGTGAGAGTATGTGCTGACTGACCATGGGTCCCCACTGGTGTGAGAGTATGTGCTGACTGACCATGGGTCCCCACTGGTGTGAGAGTATGAGCTGACTGACCATGGGTTTCTTGAAGTCGTTGGGTTTGATGCAGCGGATGAAGTACGGCTGGCAGGATGTCAGGGTCTTCATCAGAGCGTCCAGAGACTGACGGAACTGACCACTCAACGTAAGAACACGCTTCTTATCTGCTACTTGCTGGAGGGAGAGAAGAGAGAGAGAGAGGGAAAGGGAGAGGGAGAGGGAGAAGGAGAGAGAGATAGAGAAGAGGGAATCAGAGAGAAAGAGAGGGAAGGGGAGAGGGAGAAGGAGAGAGGGAAGGGGAGAGGGAGAAGGAGAGAGAGATAGAGAAGAGGGAATCAGAGAGAAAGAGATGGTGAGGGAGGAAGAGAGAGAGTAGAGGAAGAGAGAGAGACGGATTGGAATGAGATGCAGAGAAAACCAAGAGGGAAGTAAGTTAGATGAATATTCCTGTTACTAATTCCCCCGAACACCCCAAGACAGGAGCGAGGATGATGTTCTGTCTGACCCTGAGAGAGTTCTTGGGTGTGATCATCATCTTGGGATTGGTGGTGTTGATGATGGTGCTGGAGGTCAGCTCGTTCTTGAAGGCCTGTTTCAGGAGCTTGTTAGAGGACGTATCCACCAGTTGGATGAGGTCGATGCTGAGGGCATCCCTGTTCTTCTCCAGGAACCCTGGAGACAGGAAGCAGGAACAGGAACAGGAAGCAGGAAGCAGCAAGCAGGAACAGGAAGCAGCAAGCAAGAACAGGAAGCAGCAAGCAGGAACAGGAACAGGAACAGGAAGCAGCAAGCAGGAACAGACGTCCACAGACAGGGAGGTGGGAGGTGAGAGTTAAAATAGTATTGGTATTGTGGAAAAACTAAGTATATTTAACACCATTTTAATAGAAAATCTATACATGAATCCAGCTGATTGATGTTCTGAAATGCACATAACATTTGATCAATTGAAAAAAGAAAGTGAAAAACCGCCCGCCATGTTAGTCATCTTCATAACATACCGTTGGATTCGTAATTCACCACGCCGGCAAAATGCTGGATCCCAAACGTCGTGTCGTGGTCGTTCTTCGGAGGCAAGTACACGTCCCCCTTGTCGTGGTTGCTGCCGATCTTAACCAACATGGTGGCGTCTGTACCCTAATGAACCATAGAAGAAGAAGAAGATTAAAACACAACTTTCCACTCAGTTAATCAGTCAGATGGACGCATGAGACGGGGCAGGATGGAGGTTGCCTGGCGACCTTGGGGAAGTGGCTCTCCTCGTCGATGAGACACAGGATGTTGAGGGGCTTGTTGGCCAGCACGTCCAGGGTGCGCTGGTTGTCCTTGAACTGGATGAGCTCCCAGACGATGTTCTCTCGAGTGTACTCCTCCTGCTCCAGCTTGAAGATGTGCTTCACGAAGAACTGCTGCAGCTGCTCGTTAGCGAAGTTGATGCAGAGCTGCTCGAAGCTGGGCAGGGAGAGAGGGAAGAGGAGAGGGAAGAGGAGAGGGAAGAGGAGAGGGAAGAGGAGAGGGAAGAGGAGAGGGAAGAGGAGAGGGAAGAGGAGAGGGAAGAGGAGAGGGAAGAGGAGACGTCAGCGCTTTGAGAAACTCTGGGATATATATCCGAGGATCAGTTCAATATTATTTTGTTAACAAAAAGTGTGTGTGTGTGTGTGGGGGGACAGATTTGTCATTTTCAAAAAGTGGGTATAAAGAAACCTATGACCTGACAGCAACGCTGACCTGTTGTGTTTGAAGTTCTCAAAGCCGAAGATGTCGAGCAGGCCGATGGACTGACGGATGTAGTTGCCGTCATCGGGTTGGGGCTTGTGAATTGCGCTGTTGATCTTGTCAACAACCCAGATGAACAGCCTCCCATAGATGGCCTGGACGAGGAGGAACGGGTAAAAGAATAACAATGATATATAATCCCTTTTATTTTTGATTTCAACACAACATTACTACTAGTCCTTCCAGTGTAACATCATGCTGTGTGTTACCTTGACGAAGGCGTCCCTGCCGCCGAGGGCCTGGGCGGAGGTGAGGGGCTTGGTGACACTCTCCTTGGTGGTCATGAAGGAGCGCTGGATGAGGCTCGTCTCCAGGGCCCTGGGGTCCACCTGCACACACACACACACCACACACACACACACACCACACCACACACACAACACACACCACCACCTGTCAGGCCAGTGGCTGTTTATATAATGCAGCTCTATAACACCCCACTGTCTGCTTAAGGCTTAAGTGTCCTGACAGGACCGAGTGTGTTTACCTCCAGTAGACCGCTGGCCACAGTGAAATGAGAAGAGGAGAGGATTTCACAGCTTTCCATGTTATTGGAGATGGTGGCTGGAAGGATGAAAGAAAGGTTGGAGGTTAGCTGAGTGCAGTAGAGTTCAGTAGAGTGGAGTAGAGTGCAGTAGAGTTCAGTAGAGTTCAGTGCACTGCAGTAGAGTGCAGTGCACTGCAGTAGAGTTCAGCAGAGACAATCTGCTGTTTTCCCACAGTAAAGGGTAGGGTTAGGGTTAGGGTTAGGGATCTCCAGACCTTCGAAGGCCACGTTGCCGAGGTGAAGGATGGCCGCCAGCAGCTTGGAGATCTCCCACCAGTCGTTCTCAGAGAACATGAGGATCTTCATGGCGGAGCGGAAGTGGGCGTACTCCTTTACGTCATCCCGCCCCTCACAGCTGGTGCAGTTACCCTGGCAACACATTCACAACTGTTTAACAGAAGTTTTGTCGAAGCTGACGCAAAATCACAATGATCGATAAATTGAGGGGGGGGTTTGGGGGTTGTTCGAGGTTTTTATACTGATCCATTTTGTGAGTCAGTCGAATACATCTAATCAGTATTGTGATGGTACCATGGTCAGGTAAAGATATTGGGAAGCGTTGCCTAGCGACAGGATCTTCTTCTGCTCTGCTGTCATCCCCATCAGCATGCAGTAGAAGATGTGGTAGTTCCTCTCGTCCGCAGCCTGCCCAGAGACACAACAAGAGAAACAGGTCAGGTGGCTGAGCGGTTAGGGAGTCGGGCTATTAATCAGAAGGTTGTTGGTTCGATTCCCGGCCGTGCAAAATGACGTTGTGTCCTTGGGCAAGGCACTTCACCCTACTTGCCTCGGGGGGAATGTCCCTGTACTTACTGTAAGTCGCTCTGGATAAGAGCGTCTGCTAAATGACTAAATGTAAATGTAAACTTCCTTCTTATCTCCACACTCCTGTTTGTATCCAGTACATTAAGCCAAACACGTTCACATACATGTGCTCATTTAGCAGATGATTTAGTCCCACGTACCGTACGGGGGGATTTGAACCTGGGACTGGTCGCTGGTGGGTTACTCTACCACTGAGCTAGCCCTATCCTCATCCCCCAGATAGATCCTGCTGTTACCCCCTCGCTCGAACAGCCTCCAGATCAACACACACAACACTCCTACTCTTCATCTCCTGTAGTACTGGAACAGGAAGTTAAACTCCTACTCTTCATCTCCTGTAGTTCTGGAACAGGAAGTTAAACTCCTACTCTTCATCTCCTGTAGTTCTGGAACAGGAAGTTAAACTCCTACTTTTCATCTCCTGTAGTTCTGGAACAGGAAGTTAAACGTCTCCCTCTGAAGGAGTTTCCGCTCACCTGACGACAGACGCGAGACTTCTCCAGCAGGTACTGCTCGAAGCGAGCGCCCTCGATGGCTCCCGATTTGGTGAAGCTGATGTCGATGTACTTGCCGAAGCGGCTGGAGTTGTCGTTGCGGACGGTCTTGGCGTTACCAAAGGCTGATGGATTAAACCCAGTTTAGCCACCAGGGAAAGGGGTTGTACTTAAACAAGGCAGGAGATGTCAACCTCGATCGAAAGGGAACCAATGAAGTAACCAACTGATGTGTGTCCGTGTGTGCCGGCCCACAACCACAGTCTAAGTCTTACTGGGATCCAGACACAGACATGAATTACAACTCTGGGACATATTAATCTGTAGAGCGGCAGTATCTAAGTATGTAAATAAGTGATTGGCTGCTCACCCTCCAGGATGGGGTTGGCCTCCAGGATCTGCTGCTCGATCCAGGAGTGCTGCCCGCTCACGGCCGCCAGGAACTGCAGCAGCAGCTTGGTGCTCTCAGTCTTCCCAGCCCCCGACTCACCGCTGGGGGAGAGGACACAGACACCTGCTGAGCACCACCTCCACCTGCACCACAGAACCACCCCACCACAGAACCACCTGCACCTCCACCACAGAACCACCTGCACCTCCACCACAGAACCACCTGCACCTCCACCACAGAACCACCTGCACCACTCCTCAAACATCTCAACTCTAACACACGTACAGTAGAGATTTTTGTGGCCAGAAAGGGTATCAGGAACAGAGTGTGTGTGTGTCTGTCTGACCTGATGACGCAGCACTGGTCCTTGCGGTTGCGGCGCATGTTGAAGAAGCAGCTGTCTGCGATGGAGAACATGTGAGGGGGCAGCTCGCCCAGGCGCCGGTCGGTGTACAGGTGCACCTGCTCCGTGGTGTAGATGGGGAGCACCTGGTAGGGGTTCACTGCCACCAGGATGGAGCCTGTGAAGGTCTGAGAACACAGCAGCCATCAGGTGTGAGTGTGTGAGGGAGTGTGTGACTGGAGTGTGTGTGTGTGTGTGTGTGAGGGAGTGGAGTGTGTGTGGGGGTTAGATCAAGAGATCGCGTTCTCTAGCAGAGCATGAACCCTGTGACCTCTACCCCACACACTCTGGTAACACTTCTGCTTTGGAGGTGTCAAATCTCCCAACTCTCTAAACTATTTCTTTATTATTTTACTTTATATAAAATAAAATACAAGTCAAATCTGTAATAGAGCATGGTTATGGTGTTCCTGTATGAGACATATTCGTTGCGTTCTTGTATGTTTGTGTTCTAGAACCTTGGCATGGAAACAGTGGGATGTTCTTTCCAAACAGCAGCTCATTCGTCTCCATGGAGACAAACCACACAGTGATAAAACGACAGGGCAAAGTCTGACAGTGAACTCATTCACTGAATCGAAAGGAATATAGTTTTCGAACCACCAAGCCCACACTAAGAATGCCTGAAAACTTATAGTAGAAACATTTAGCTGTTTTACCCACATATCATGTTTAAAGACAGATGGTCCATTTTCCAGGTTTGCTACACCTCTACTAAACCCTGGTACATCTTCCCCTCCCCAGCCCTGCCTGTGGATCACCAGACTTCAGATCCCCTCCCCAGCCCTCCCTGTGGATCACCAGACTTCAGATCCCCTCCCCAGCCCTCCCTGTGGATCACCAGACTTCAGATCCCCTCCCCAGCCCTCCCTGTGGATCACCAGACTTCAGATCCCCTCCCCAGCCCTCCCTGTGGATCACCAGACTTCAGATCCCCTCCCCAGCCCTGCCTGTGGATCACCAGACTTCAGATCCCCTCCCCAGCCCTGCCTGTGTATCACCAGACAGGTCCCCTCCCCGCAGCAGGGACCTACGTAGATGATTCCGTCCTTGTGGCGGATGAACAGGTTTCGGAGCAGCCCCTCCTCGTTGAGGTCCCCCAGACGGATCATGTCATCCACACCTTTCACCGAGGTGGGGTGCATCAGTCGCAGGCTCGCCTCCTTCTTCTTGTTGATCTTGTGCTCCTAGTGGGAGAGAAGATAACCGTCACTGAGTACAGCACAGGACTGCAGGCTTCCGTCTGGTCAAACCCATGCTGACCCCAGGCCTCTTGTTGTACAGAATCCACATGAAGTGTAACTGAGGACCATAGGGAACAGCAGGAATGTTTCGACAAGCAGAACCAGACAGACAGAATCCTATGGTTCCACACAGAACTCTTTTCAACCCTTGTGAGGTCCCTCTCGGAACCTCACAAGGGTTCTTAATGGAACTCCATAGAGGGTTCTATTCCGAAATCCTTTCAGATTGTACCTTTCCTTCATCATCAATCAGCTGCAGCTGTCCCTTGTCTGTGAGCTTGACCTCGGCCCCTATAGGCACTCCTATTCCAGAGTCCACCCACACAAAGTCCCCCTGGAGAAGGGAAGCAGAGGGGGGCAGTAAAACACTCAGGTCTGTATGTTACAGTTTCACCTTTCTACATTACCGACAGATCACAACTCACAAGGCACGATAATAATCTGCGATTATCTTACCTCCCTCAAGACCACCATGACTGAAGTCTTCTTGCGTCCAGCCTGCGAGTCAGGAACAAGGGTGTCAGCGTATGCTGAGTGATAACTCAGAGGGAAGTGGCTGCCATGCCACTCCCTGTTATGGTAAACCTGATTCTGACACCTGACTGCCAGGGCCACATTATAATCACTAAGGATAAGACACAGCAGTATTCTGGTGTCATAACCACCCCTGTTACAGTGAGATCATTTTTCAGATCATTAACCCCATTAAACATGTTCGCCTTGGGAATTTCCTTGGAGATGAATTACTGCATAAAAGCACATAGACCTCAAAACGTAGAAATACAACTTCAAACTCACACATATCTAAGATCTCACAGGATAGGGAGCACAAACAAATAATGAATGAAGTTTCATAACAGTTTTAAGATAAATCTCATCTGCTTCACTGAAAGTTCAGCCTACCCACATGGTATTGAAGCATCATACAAAACCACAGGCACCTTCTGGTGTTTAGTAGAATCAGAATCTGGTTTATTTGCCATGTAGGTTTACACAAACACAGAATTTACTGTGACAGGAAAGTGCAAAGAATAAACATATACGGATCTTAAAATTAAAATTACCTGTGGTGTTTACCTGTGGTGCTTCTTGCTGTAGAGATCCTTTGCTCCGGTCCCAGCGAGCGCTTGGCCTCGTAATCCACCAAAGCTGCTCTGAATGAGGAAGCAGATGGCCAGTCCAACACAGCACACGTTTATGGCTGTTTGACTTTGCTCTCGTTCTGTCGAGAGCAGAATCACCCAGGTGTACCCTTCAGGGGTGAGGGGTTACGCCCAGGTGGAGGTGGGGACGATCTCCCGCTTCCTCCTAACAGCCTGGTGGACAGGAGGTGACCTTGGTCCCTGGTGACAGGGACCGAGCAGGCTGGGTCGACCTGTTGAACAAAACATAACATCGAAATAGAAAAAAATCTAGTTTCTAATTTATTTTATTTGATCATTCCTTTTCCCACAATTTTTTAAATTTCCGTTACGTGAACAATGTTTTAGTAAACTATCGGCCTAAACTTTGGACTCCGACATCACTGGGAGGTATAAACTCAGGCTTGACACACTGACAGGAAGGGCAATTATGCTGTAAATATCTGAGGCTAAAAGAGGATAAGAATGTCCTGGTTGTACCATGAGACCATGCTAACTCAGGTAGCAGATAGATGTTTACAGAAACACTACAGTGATACAACAGCCACCACCCAGCTCCAGAGTCCAGCAGGAGCCAGGGTGGAGCCTGCTGGTCCTGGGAGAGTCAGGGTGGAGCCTGGTGGTCCTGGGAGTCAGGGTGGAGCCTGGTGGTCCTGGGAGAGTCAGGGTGGAGCCTGCTGTTCCTGGGAGAGTCAGGGTGGAGCCTGGTGGTCCTGGGAGAGTCAGGGTGGAGCCTGGTGGTCCTGGGAGAGTCAGGGTGGAGCCTGGTGGTCCTGGGAGAGTCAGGGTGGAGCCTGGTGGTCCTGGGAGAGTCAGGGTGGAGCCTGGTGGTCCTGGGAGAGTCAGGGTGGAGCCTGGTGGTCCTGGGAGTCAGGGTGTGGTCCTGTTCTGGTGCTATCAGATGTTTGTTTACCTCCAGGTTTCCCTGGCGCTGAAGTAACATCCGTCTCTCACCTGTGCTCACCTGCAGATGAGTCTTCCTGACCAGAACAGTCACTGGTGCAGCTAAAACGGTCGAGTTATCACAGTGCTATAGCGTCTCTATCTACCTGTTACTGCTCGCACACATAGGGAAGAGAATCATTTCAGTAATTACATTGACAGCAAGGTATTTTCAAGGTGTTGTAGTCATGAATTGGCTTTATTGAATATACACAGACAAACAATGCACAACAGCTAGATGTCTCCCAGCACATTCATCTTGTGTAACATCTTCTCTTAACAGTCCTGGAGATGAAGTTCCACATCACACACAAAAGTACAAAACTTTAAAAGGCCTGTACTGTTGCCTATGGCAACAACAAAAACAAGAAACACACATGTACAGTCTTTTACGTTGAAACACAGTCTTGCGTTCTAATTACACTCGCTCCCATACCGTCAGCCTTCTTTAAACCAAATCAAATATGTTTTGTGATCAATCACTCCATGATACCCATTTACAAAGGCTGGACAATTCAAAGCAGGTTTTCTTTGTGTTGAAAGTGAACCCCTGCTCACCATTCTGCACACATCCACACACCCTGTGACTGTCACTGCCCAGACTCAACACTGTGACGGGGTCTACTAACAGACCCTCCAGATGATCACTTCACCTCAGGGCCTTTCAGAGTCCTGCGGAGGCCTCTCCCCCCCCCCCCCCAGCAGCCTGAGAGAGGCTGTCCCCCCAGCAGGCTGAGAGAGGCTGTCCCCCCAGCAGCCTGAGAGAGGCTGTCCCCCCAGCAGGCTGAGAGAGGCTGTCCCCCCAGCAGGCTGAGAGAGGCTGTCCCCCCAGCAGCCTGAGAGAGGCTGTCCCCCCAGCAGGCTGAGAGAGGCTGTCCCCCCAGCAGCCTGAGAGAGGCTGTCCCCCCAGCAGGCTGAGAGGCTGTCCCCCCAGCAGGAGAGGCTGTCCCCCCAGCAGGCTGAGAGAGGCTGTCCCCCCAGCAGGCTGAGAGAGGCTGTCCCCCCAGCAGGAGAGGCTGTCCCCCCAGCAGGCTGAGAGGCTGTCCCCCCAGCAGAAGAGGCTGTCCCCCCAGCAGAAGAGGCTGTCCCCCCAGCAGGCTGAGAGGCTGTCCCCCCAGCAGGAGAGGCTGTCCCCCAAGCAGGAGAGGCTGTCCCCCCAGCAGGAGAGGCTGTCCCCCCAGCAGGAGAGGCTGTCCCCCCAGCAGGCTGAGAGGCTGTCCCCCCAGCAGGAGAGGCTGTCCCCCAAGCAGGAGAGGCTGTCCCCCCAGCAGGAGAGGCTGTCCCCCCAGCAGGAGAGGCTGTCCCCCCAGCAGGCTGAGAGGCTGTCCCCCCAGCAGGAGAGGCTGTCCCCCCAGCAGGAGAGGCTGTCCCCCCAGCAGGAGAGGCTGTCCCCCCAGCAGGCTGAGAGGCTGTCCCCCCAGCAGGAGAGGCTGTCCCCCCCAGCAGGAGAGGCTGTCCCCCCAGCAGGAGAGGCTGTCCCCCCAGCCTTCCCTGACAGGAACACTGGCCGTGCACTGCTTACTGGTGCATCATTGTGTCTACCATAGGCATGTCAATTGAAAAGAATAACAAGGTTTAAAATAAATACCAGGTAAATAAGCAGAGGTTGCATGTTTGACATGTGTATGAGTGTGTGGCATGTGTGCGTCCGTTTGTGTGTGTGTGTGTGGCGTGTGTGTGCGGTGAGTGTGAGGGTTAGCCTCACCTCAGAGCTTGTGTCTAGGATGGTCAGGTTGTTGTGTCACCGAGGCAACAGAGGAGCCAAACCTCTACGTGTTGAATGGTAGCCATGGTTGAACGGGGATGTCCCACACCCCTACCAAAGCCTGCCTGGATCTTTTCACTGACACACAAAGATCCCTCTCACAGAAGCTTGACCAGAGACACACAGCCCACTGTCACTAACCCACCCCTCCCCATCCCCCATCCCTCCACAGAAAGAAAGAAAAAAAAGGCAACATTAACAAACTTATTTTCAAAACTACAAAACAAGTGTCTTTATGGAACATACCCCGCCCCCCAAAAAACTACAAAATAAACAAAACTGTCGGGGTTCATCAGCCAATCACCCAGTCCGGTCTCAGCGGAGGCTCTCTGCTGATCGGCATATCCCCAACGAGGCCCTCCCTTCCTGGGGAGACGCCGGCCAGCGAGCCCCTGCCTCCCCTCCTCCCAGCCTCAGCCAGGGACATGCGGAAGGCGATTGTGCGCAGCAAATCTTAGCACCAAGTTCAGAGCAGCTCTCTCCTTCCTCCCAAGGTGGGGTGGGGGGGGGTGTGGGGTGGGGGGGGGGGGTGAGGAGGGCCTCGCAGACACCCTTGTCTATGCCCGCTCCTTGCGCTTCAGCTTGGAGGACTTCTTGACGGCCGTGGTCTTATTCAGCAGCTTCAGAACCTTCTCCTTGTGGTCTAGCACCTTCATCATGGTGTCTCGAGCCTCCGTCACCTGATCCATCACCAGCTTGCAGCGCTGCATGTTACCCTGGCCACCACACACACACACACACTTCAGAAGCACATCTTACACAGATGATGGTGAGGCCAGCAGGACATTTAGAGGAAGTAATACAGGAGAAGTAATGCAGGAAGTGATCTGATGAACAGGAAGGAGTCACCTGTATGAGCTCGTTGATGCGGTGCAGGTCGTCGTCCGCCCCGGCCCTCTTCTTTGGGATGAGGCCCTCCTGCAGGGTGGTCAGTCTGGTGTACACGTCATGCTCCAGACTGGACTGGGGGGTCACAGGGGGCAGGGGTCACAGGGGGCAGGGGTCACAGGGGGCAGGGGTCACAGCTCAGAGACACTACAGGTCGAACCAAGTCTTTCACCTGAGAATACTAGGCTGCACCTCTGACCCTAACCTGTGAAACATGACCCCACAAATCCCTCCCAGAACTCACCAGCTGTCTGAGCTGAGCGGCACACAGGTGGATCTTCCAGCCCTGCGCCCGACACACCACACCCCTCTGGTTAGCCATGTCCTGCAGGGAGCCCTTCTTCTCCTCTGAAACAGCACATCATCATCATCATCATCATCATCAGTAGCACACAGAGAGGACAGCAGAAGCATTAAAAGATGATGGTAGTCGCATTAGATAAAAGGATCTGCAGAATGAATAAAATGCTCCAACTTTCAGACAGGTGCAGATGCGCTGACCTTTGACCCGGATGTCGCTGTATCTCTGGAAGTGGTGATAGGCTGCCTTCCAGGGGTTTCGGTAGTGGCGGAGCAGGGTGATGGGGGGGCGCGGGCGTACCGGCACGTAACGCACCCCCTCCTCATCTGGGAGGGGCACAGACAACATAACGCCATGTCAGCAACACTGCTGCAACACGGTCACTTTAACATGCCTGCTGACCTCTGGCTACCTCCGCGAGACACGTACCCACATACTCCCTGGGGGGAGACTCCCTGCGGTCGGGCCGGCCCAGCACCCTCCCCGAGGCGCGGTCCTCGTCCGTGCTGGTGGCCTCCACCATCTCCGTCTCCTCCGTGGAGATGACGTGCTGCTGCTTGCGGGGCTTCTTCCTGGGCGACGCCCCGGGGACCAGGTCCCCAGAGAGGGGGCCGCCCAGGGAGGAGGGCGGGCCGCCCAGGCCGGGGGCCGACAACAAGGACCCACTGGACACTGGGGAAAGGGAGAGAGAAAAGAACTACAATCATGACTTCCGTTTCGCTAACAAACTACAATCGTGGATTCTGTTTCGCATCTCTACATCTACAACGGCTGTGATCTATGAGCAAGGGTTTCTGGGAGGTGTAGTCCGTACCTGGCTGAGCCGTGTCCATGGGCTCCATCTCCTGCTTGATCTTGACGTCCGCCAGGACGGCGCTGGAGGCGCAGGCGGCCGTGCTGCTGGCCGCGGGCTGGGTGGGGGAGGCCACCGTGTTGGCCATGGAGGCAGGGGCAGGGGGGGTGACGGCCAGGGAGGCGGGCAGGGCAGAGAGCACAGGAGCTGGGCTGGGAGGGTGGTGCGGGGCCCTGGGGGGCCAGCAGGGTGGGGATGGCCTGGGACAGGTGCTGGGCGGGGGAGGAGGCAGCTTGTTGCTCCGCCCCCTGGGAGGGCAGGGCCTCCACCGTCGCCATGATGGGAGGAGCCATGGTCATGTGGACCTCCGCTTTGGGTTTGACGCTGAGGGAGAAGGAAGGGTGAGGGGGTTAGACAGGACAGTTTACTATGATCTCTGTAAAAAGGTTCCCTCCAAACTGTATAATCCTGTTTCACTTTGTGATTTGTTAACGTGTTATAACAGTTAAATCGTAAAAGAAAATCCCCAGGACAGTAAAGTGTTCAGTGCTGAAGCCTCACCCTGAAGGCCGTGGGGACCCTGCCCCTCTGAGGCCAGCCTCCACCCTGCCCCCGCCGACCTCGCCCGGCTGCACTGCTATCAGGCTCTTACGCACACAGCTGCAACACAACCAGCAGCAGAACCAGCATCAGAACCAGGAACCACACAACAACAGAACCAGGAACCACACAGCATCAGAACCAGGAACCACACAACATCAGAACCAGGAACCACACAACATCAGAACCAGGAACCACACAACATCAGAACCAGGAACCACACAGCATCAGAACCAGGAACCACACAGCATCAGAACCAGGAACCACACAGCATCAGAACCAGGAACCACACAACATCAGAACCAGGAACCACACAACATCAGAACCAGGAACCACACAGCATCAGAACCAGGAACATATAGAATGTCCCATTTCACCCAGGAGATCATTTCTCCACAACGCTCTCACGACCTCACCTCTCATTGGCTGGTTTCTTGCGGAGGATGCTAGGCCGAGGGGAGGAGACTAGTGTGGGGGCCCCGCCCACCCCGACCTGGGGGTGTGTCTGCACCATGGTTGCCACGGGCTGCGTGCCGCTGAACGCGTTGCCGATGGTTCCCGCCACGAAGGTGGAGCCGTCTGCCAGCACCACGCCTGCAGGAGGACACACAGCCTTTAGTAGCTTTTAACCAAAGTAGTACAGTAATGTCTGGGGGAATTCGAACCTGTGACCTCTTGATCAATGCTCAACCACTGAGATATATACCCAATGACGGGGTAGCAGTTAAACCAATAATACAGTCGTGGCCGTTGGCAGTTTTGGCAATGACAAATGTTGTGTTTTGCAAAGTTTGCTGGTTCAGTATTTGAGGAAAATGTTTTCACGTTTCTATAGAATACTGGAATCACAATAAGGCACATTTCATATTTTTTTAAGCTTTTTGGGGGCGAACATTTTCAATATATGCAAATAGTCCCCTCTTTTACAGCAATCAATCTGCTCTTAAAATCCAATCAGAATGATAGAGTGATTTCAGGTAGCTAGAACTAGTTCACACTTTCCCCTGTGCTGATGATATGACACTGAAATTATGTTAGCAGTCATTTTATGCCAAGGCCCAGCAAGCTTTGCAAACACAAAATGTATGTCGCTCCCAATACTTTTGGTCACGGCTCTACATGGATATATTTTTCTGAATGATTACCTGGAGGTTTGGCATCAGACTGAGGCTGCTGCTGCTGAGCTGTGATTGGTGCCTGCTGAATCCCCTGCGTGCCGATAGGTGCAGAGGTGTGCAGGCCCTGCACTCCGATTGATGCAGGCTGAATGCCCTGGGCTGCCATTGGTGCAGGCTGGATTCCCTGCCCTGCCATTGGTGCAGGCTGGATTCCCTGGGTGCTGATCTGGGCAGACTGCAGACCCATCAGCTGCATGGGGTTGAGGTGGACTGTGGTCGCCATGCCAACACCCCCGGAGGTGGGGAGGGCGGAACTGGGAGCCTGGGGGGTCACTGGGGGAGGGGGGTGGGGGGTTATTAGACAGGAGCAAACACAAACTGTGTGTGTGTGTACCTGGGTGTGTGTGTATCTGGGTACTGTGTGTGTGTGTATCTGGGTACCGTGTGTGTGTGTGTGTACCTGGGTGTGTGTGTATCTGGGTACTGTGTGTGTGTACCTGGGTGTGTGTGTATCTGGGTACCGTGTGTGTGTGTGTGTGTGTGTGTGTGTACCTGGGTGTGTGTGTGTGTGTGTATCTGGGTACTGTGTGTGTGTACCTGGGTGTGTGTGTATCTGGGTACTGTGTGTGTGTGTGTGTATCTGGGTACCGTGTGTGTGAGTGTACCTGGGTGTGTGTGTATCTGGGTACCGTGTGTGTGTGTGTACCTGGGTACTGTGTGTGTGTGTATCTGGGTACTGTGTGTGTGTGTATCTGGGTACTGTGTGTGTGTGTGTACCTGGGTACTGGCGGATGGTGGACACAGAGCTGGTGATGGGGGTGTAGGTGTGGGTCAGAGGGTACGGGGACGGGGAGTAGGTTGGCAGGAAGTACTGGAACTGGACTGGAACAGACGGCCTGGAGGAGGGAAGCACCGTCTCTCGGATCAAACGCACCCTCAACATCTCATGTCATCAACACAGTATGACAGTGTAGATCAAGCCCTGATATCTTCCCAAAAATATGAGGCTTGAAAATGGTCCATCTGACAGGAAGTGAGGTGGCCACATCAGAGGTCCATCTGACAGGAAGTGAGGTGGCCACATCAGAGGTCCATCTGACAGGAAGTGAGGTGGCCACATCAGAGGTCCATCTGACAGGAAGTGAGGTGGCCACATCAGAGGTCCATCTGACAGGAAGTGAGGTGGCCACATCAGAGGCTCCTAGGGACGTACCTGTTGTCGCTCCTGGCCTCCATGGTAACGGGGTTGGGGGAGGAGTGATGTCCAGAGATGGAGATGAGGTTGGTTCGCTCCCCAGGGTAGTCCGGCTGGATGCGAGGGGAGGTGTGGGCTATGGGCTGGGGCACCACCTTGGCTGTGGGTGCAAACACACAAGACGTCAGCTACAAGCTAATACTGCTACAAGCTAATACTGCTGTCAAAATTGTGTCTTGTTGCGTGTGTGTGTGTGTGTGTCCTGGACGTGCTCACCAACGGGGATGGCAGATGTGGTCACTGCGGTGGCGTGGGAGGAGTGAGAGGGCATCGTCATGGTGACGATGGTGCTACTGTTCATTTGGGTGTGTGGCACAGATCCTGAGAGACGAAACGGGGGTTAGTTAGAGGGAGGAGGCTGGCTGTACTCCTCTGCCCTGCCTCCGGGCCTCTGCCCTGCCTCCAGGCCTCTGCCTCCAGGCCCCTGCCCTGCCTCCAGGCCCCTGCCCTGCCTCCAGGCCCCTGCCCTGCCTCCAGGCCTCTGCCCTGCCTCCAGGCCTCTGCCCTGCCTCCAGGCCTCTGCCCTGCCTCCAGGCCTCTGCCCTGCCTCACCTGTGGTGGTTGTGGCGGGGACGGTGTTTGTGGCGACGATGGGAGCCACAGTGGCTGCAGCGACGGGCGTCACAGAACTGAAGATGGACTTCTGAGGACGGAAGCAGAACGGAGGGAGGAGGGTCAGCATCCACACACACGGACGCCTGTGACGTCAAACATTTCAGTAATGTGTGGAGGGCGTCTAACCTGGGTCATGGAGTGGGGCGGTTGGGGCTTCTGGGCCACGATGGGGGGGTGGGAGGGCAGGGTGATGCGTGTGGCCGTGTCCCTGCTGGCCTGGGGCCGCTGGATGCTGATAGGTGGCTGGGGGAGGGTGGATGGTCAGCCCTGGACGCCTGCAACACACAGCATAGGACACATGACCAGCTGGCAGCCTCACAGCCTCAGATCAGACATGGAGGAACAGCAGCTGGTGCCCCTCTCAGACCAGACAGGACGTCTGAGTCAGAAGTGTTGATGCTGCTGGACGAGCCACTAACACAGTCCTTCAGTCAGGCTTTGTAAACAAAGGTCAGGCCCCACCTTTCTCATTCTGAGCCAAGATCACCCCCATATCCACTTGAGTCCCCCCTCCAAGATAACCCTGATATCCACTTTGGAGCCCCCCCTTCCACCCTGGAGCCCCCCCTCCCACCCTGGAGCCCCCCCTCCCACCCTGGAGGCCCCCCTCCCACCCTGGAGCCCCCCTCCCACCCTGGAGGCCCCCCTCCCAGTCCGGGCCCCCCTCCCAGTCCGGGCCCCCCTCCCAGTCCGGGCCCCTGTACTCACGCGTGCACCATCTCAGTGGAGTGTGTGACGGCAGGACTGCTGACGGGGCCCTGCGTCCTGCTGACAGAGATGGGGGTCACCACGGTGGGCATCACCGCTGAGGAGGTGGTGACAGGGGGACGGGTCTGGGGGGCACAGCGGGGGAGGAGAGGGTTAGGAGGGGCACAGCAGGGGAGGAGAGGGTTAGGAGGGGCACAGCGGGGGAGGAGAGGGTTAGGAGCCATGGGTCACATGTAGAGTCAAATTATAGAAACTGTCAAGTAGACATTTCCTGAATAAGGAGACAAAATATGTTTATAGGTGGGGGGGGGGGTTGAACCTGGGACCTCTAGATCTGCAGATATGCTGTAACTACTTGAGCTCCACCCCTCCCCCTGCGCTCCACCCCTCCCTGCATGACCAGGAGCAGAGCTGAGGCACCTGGGTGGGCTGGTGGAGGATGTGCTGCACGGTGGGCTGGCCCGGCCCGGCCCCGGCTCCAGATGCTGGACGCAGAACCGTGGCCCCTTTCGAGCTGGACATGACAGCTGCAGCAGCCGCCCCTGGACACATACACAACTTTACTGATTAGTCAACAGAAAAGACTGCATAAAAGGCAGTGATGTTTAAAAATCAAGCCAGACTTTACTGACACCCTTCCTCCTAACGCTGTCATACCTCTGGGTAGATGGGAGGTGAATGTCTGTGAAGGGCTGGCGGTGGCCCCAATCTGCAGGGCCGGGGCGCTACTCCTGATAATCTGGATGTTAGCAGGCATCAGATGGTGCAGGTTACTGGAGTGACCCTGGAACACAAAACAAACGCCTCGATCGTTAGCGACCGATGGAACTCTGGAACTCTTCACGTGCAGAGCCAATGAGCAGAGCAGTCACCTGCTGGCTACTGATGGTTGCCACGGGGATGGAAGGAGTCGGAGCGATGCTGCTCTCCAGAGTGACCGTGATGTGTCCGGGCACCTTGGAGGGGACGGGGAGGTGGCCCTGGTTCAAAGCCGGCGCCGGGGCGATGAGACGACTGGGGATCGGTGACTTCAGGACAGCCTTGAACCCCAAAAAACATTCCCTTTATTTTCTCCTCCGTTCCCATTGGTTACATACATGTGCTGCTGAAGAGAGGCTCTGTTTACCTTCATCTGGCCCTCTGTGAGGGCAGTGGGCTGGCCTGTCACCTGGGGCAGGTGGATGGGACCTGCTGACCCTGTGACTGGAGGGCCTGGCTGGATGGGGAGCTGCTGGGGAAGACCTTGGGGGGGCCCGTGGGCTTGGACCTGCGGGTAGGGCCGCACCATCACCGTCTCCTGCTTGTCCTCCCTGAACGAGAGCGCTGCTCCTCCGCCGCCGCTGCTGGGCGGCCGATCTTGCGGCCCATGATCAGCATCACGGCTGCCCTCCGCATCTCCTCCTGCTGAGAACCAGACAAAACCGTTGGACTACAGACGCACGACACACGGATACGGTTCTGACAAGCTAGCTAAGAAGCTAATGTTGTTATTGCTGAGTAGCTTGACAGCAGGCGGGTTATTCAGCACCTGGCTGGTTTGGTGACGGGTTTAAAGGCACCAAGTTTCCGCCCGGGATCTGGGGAGGCCCTCCTCCAGAAGCGGGCATTCCGTGTCTCGGGAACTGCTGAGAACTCATCTTCCGTTATTCCACAACCTAAACGTAAAAGAGGAGAGAGTGCGGCTTAGCCGGCTAGCAAGCTGCCCGGCTATTATACAAGTATCGAATGCACGAGTACACTGATTGGATTCAATGCCACCAAGACGTGCAACTTAAACGTTTCAGCGAAATGATCATTCCAATTCGCCTGTTTGCATTTAGGACCGGTCCGAATGCACTCACATGTAACATTACATTATGTGATAACCTTGTGTTAAATATCGATGTGTGGGTGTTGGTAGCTAAATTGCTAACAGTACACATTGACTAGCTGAAAAGCTGCTACCATTAAAAAGAGCGAGCCACCTATCCAATTAATTTGATTCGAGTCAAATGAATTGATAGTTAGCTTGCTATGTAACTAGGATTCCGTAGAAAACGTTTTGAGCGTTTTGACGCTTTTATCAGAATATCGACAGCGAGCTGTACACGCTGTGACCAGTAACGGAGATTTCTAGATATCTAGCTAATGTGTTAGCTACCAGATAGCTATGCTAGCTGGTGAGATAAACAATTATAGGTATCTAGGCTACTAGCTAACAAAATGCCTTGCATTTTTTCTAAAACACAGCACAACACTATTTGAACGCTGACCACCAATTTGCTAAGGGCGAGAAATTGATTATACATTCAAACCAAAACTTTGTCAAAATAGACTACCGTATTTGCAGAGTTACAATTTTTCCATTCGTCTTTTCTTTTCAACAACACAGAGCTAAGCCGGAAGAATGCAGACCTCACAAACGGACCTCCCTGTTTTTCGGCCAATGACAAGAAGGAACCGAAAACCTTCGTCCAACCACTAACGGAGGTTGAACAATTGCTAAAACGGCGACGTGATTGGACTTCAGACTCTTTTTTTCGGCGCGGGGAGGATCCGCGAGGCGGTGGCGGGCTTGTCCGAAATAGATTCAGAAACTGCAGTTCGTTCATGTGGCCAGCAGGGAGCAGTAGTTCCCTGCTGCTGTAGGTCCACCACAACCATAATAGGCGTGAACACAGTGTTCCTTATGCATCTTAATTTAGGCCTACTGTTTGCTATACTTAACATGATAGGAAAGGTGAAAGTATGTCCTATTGAAAACAATCACATGCCTTGTTAACGATCCCGTGCGTTTATAGAGTTTCTGTTTTTAGGTTTAGCAAGTAGGGAGGAGGAAAGGTTTGCATATTCTGAGAATTCCCAATCCCATATTCTACACCGCTATACCTACTTCAACTGGATAGTTGAAATTCCACAAATGTTCATGTCAATCGTGTAAACACTTTACAAGAAACGATTGATACGCGTTTCTTTTCACTGCCACGAGAACATTAACAACGTGACCCCTCAATTGATATCTCACTAAAAGCACTCTGTCTGTGGCAAGGTTAGAAATCATTCAGACAGATTATTCCATCCCGGGAGTATAATCAACAACAACAAGAACAGTTTGCAGAGCCTGACAACAGGGGTCATATCAAATATGAACATATGAAGGGAACCATAGGGCCTCCGGGAAAGTAGAACCGACAGTTTTGGAAAAGCCTGCTAACAGAGAGACAATCCCAGGCGTTTGGCATCGAGTTACTGCCACATTCTCCAGCCCATGACATCACCCAGATACCTACGATGCTTGGCCCGGCTCCCTGTGAGATCCTGCGGGCCTAGGGTATTTTTCCAAGGTGGTAAGTGTTATTTCTGTCGCTCACCCGTACGGAAGGTCTCTGTTGCCCACATGTGATGGGATTGCTAGGAGCTCCGGGCAAAGAAGCTGTTTAGCGACGGTGCCCTTCGTCGCCATGCAGGCCTCTTCTACCTATCGGGGACAGACACCGCGTCGTGTTTTCCTCAAGTAGGCCTATAAACAACACACTTAACCTCTCTAACATTGTTGCCCCGCCTGTGGTAACATTTCAACAAGCCAGCAACTTGATCACAGTATAAAAAGAAGTTCGATTTACGTGTTAGGGCAATATACAGCCTAGTAGGCTACTGATGGCAGAATAGACATAGCCTACAGTGTAGGCTATGTCTATACAGACTCATCGACACAATAGTTGGTCCTCAGAAAAAGAAACAAACATTCCCAGAGAGCCATGCCTTTTGTGGGAATTTAACCTTTAAACCTTGCCTGCTCCATCCTCCAAAATAGTACAAATTCTATGGAAGGCTTAGCGGCCCAAGCTTGCGTGGCCAGTACGAAGAAAAACACGGCGCTAACAGTCTCAGTGCTGTCTGCGACCGAACACAAATAACAGTCACCCTTCAGAGTGAACCGGAGCGCTGCATGCCGCCCTTCTGAGCGCATGCCGGTCGTTCCTGACTCCCACAGAGGCACGGCCGTGACGACCAGAGATGTGTTCACCGTGATACAAACAAGGAGGGATCGCAGCAGTTTATATGAAACGTTTTTCAGGTTCTTGCATGCTGAGGTGTGAACATTCAATTCTCCAACGGCTTCCTCCCACCTATTTAACTCTTACTGTGTGTTTCTCATCTACGAGCTTGTCTGACCAACATAGCGAGCATTCTTTGATACCACAAGCTGGCAGGGTTGAGAAATGAATGTGTCTCATCAGGGAGTGGAGTTTGAAAATAATTGTAATTCACGCATGGGCAGAGATGTAGTGCTTAAAGAAGCCAGACAGTCTGTAAATATAAACACGGCTTCGGACGACGCCTGTGTCAGATTTAGTTAACATCACAGTCGCGCATATAGTAAGTATTTTAAGTGACAGTTATACTAAACGACATCACTGTTGCACATTTAGCATACTAGATCAGAGCTCCAGCCACGGGGAAGCTTAATGCAGCTGTAAATGGTAACTGTAAATCAGGACATGTCAGATATAACATTACAGAGGAGTGTGCTGTATGTGGCCTATGCACTGATTTCCCTGATGGCTTGTGTCTAACCTGACATTACTTAGTTTAGTAAGCTACACATAATTTACATTTAAAAAAGTAGGTACTGTAATTGAGATGTAATTTTTTTAAAGTGTAAGAACTGTAGATGTTATTGTTGCAGGGTAATTAATTGCCTCCTAGACATTAATGCTCCAGAGGTACGACTCCCAACGTCATTCCAGACACCTTGCATAGTTTGACTAATCACCTCGCCACTTCCTGTCATCATCTCACCACTTCCTGTGTCTACTGCCCCAGTGGGGGATGGGATTATAGTCTTGGAAAGAGAGGCTGAGTCGGTCAGAGGTTCCTCCTCTGAATCACACAGAGCCCAGTCCACCACAATGAGTCCTTGTCTCCTCTTAGACATCCCACTGAACGTCACCTGCAGAGGAATAGTTTTGGTGACACTAAAAGCTTTCCTGGACTGATGTTAACTGAGCGAGGTATCGTCTTGGTTTTTACTGGGGTAAAGGTAAGGATCCCCCCCGGGCCCCCGGCCCCCTGGCCCCCCCTTCACTGTCAAAACTGAGAGGAAGAGGAGAGTCATTCCTCCACAATGGCAGACCTAAATTTAGAGGACATTGACCTGATTTATGTGGAAAAGTGAAGAGGGGGGAGAATGCATTCCGACACAGACCCAAGCAGAAAGTTTTGGAATCTCCATGGATATTAAGACACAACGTGGTGCCCAGTTATTTGTCCAAGTTTTTCTCACAGTTTCAGGAGGGAAAACGCAGCTAAAAGGCAGCAGGGAGATGCTTTACTTGTGTTTCTCAGACGTTGTCTCAAGAACTGACATACAGTAAATAAATACAACAGAAACAGATGTTAGTCCAGCAGGGGGTAAAACGATTGTGTGTAACCAGAAACTGATATTTTTCATGTGTTTTTACATGCCAACAGCACAATGAGCCTTCAGTTACCCTTTAACTCCACAGTCAGAAATGGAATGTAGAAAAAAAAGTTGTTGATCTACTTCTCGGGCTGTGGGCCAGTTGCAGATCAGTACCGGGTGGGTTGAACTCACTCTGATGGGATCAGAGATGTCTGAAGCAGGCACCTCGCGACAGCCGTGCTTCCATGACGGTTCAAGGAGAAACTGGATGGCTCCTCTGGAATGCTCCCCCGGTCCTCCCAGCCCTCCCCCGGTCCTCCCAGCCCTCCCCGGGCCCCCCAGCCCTCCCCGGGCAGGAGGGGCTCTGCTGTCTGGAACGAGGCCAGGAAGGAGCCTCCCTTAGACGGCCACACAGCTCAGCGAATACAGATGTTTGTGTCGGCCACAAGACCTCGACCCTTCACCCAGACAGCCCCCGGGATCCCCCCACGGGATCACCCCCCGATCATGTGGCTTCACCCCACAGGCGAGTGTCCATCGAGGAGGACATAAACAGCCATGGAGCCCTCAACTCACACAACGTATGATTTCAATGAATCAATTCACATAACTGTAGCTTGACAGGAGAGAGATCCGTGACCCCTGAGGCAGTCATGTGATAAACCTCCTCATATCAGTACCTGAATCAAACCACCCACATTCTGACAAGGTGAGATTGTGTTCGCTGTAACTGAGTTTACAACATCTGTCAACGTTGTGGAATCTTTCAGGTTCCGTGAATGATCCAGGTGAGGAAGGCGACCGTGCTGCCTTCTGGGTAACACCTGTTACCGTGTGACAGGGACAAGGTGAGATATTTGGCAGACGACACTCTTACACACTGAGAAAAGCTGCACTGATCTGTCACAAGTACACACAGGAGGAGGGGGACTGGCTCGGCATCCCTGGAATGTCCTTTCACTTCTACGAAGGGAAGCAAACAAGGCCAAATATTTATGCTGAGAGCCGAAGCGCACTGAAAAAGATTAATTGCAACAATCGCAGGCATATTTCTCAAGAGAGTCCACTTGGTTGTGGAGGACATCCAACAGATATGACTGTCTATTTCCTTCAGCTAATGGTAAATGATTGACTGGATGGAATGGTAGAAATCCAGTCAATCATTTCGATATATCTTCTTGCATTTTGAAGATACTGAGTTTGTTTTAACAAAGAAGCAGGAAGCCAGTTTTCCAGTGATTCTGCGGTCAGCGGGAGGAAATGACCCGGAGGATTCATTCCAAGAATGTGGTCTTCAAATTGAGGACTTTACATAAACAAAAATATGTTTACACACTTTTATAGCATTCACACAATGTTGTAGCATTTTCATTTAGCCTTGCTTCTCCTGAACAATCGTTGAGATACTTCCACATTTAAGGCCTAATTCACCACCACCATGATATATTTAGTTAAAAAAAGTTTGGTCTGGGATCTTTATGGTTAAATACCCCCCAAACAGATGCTACCAGGGGGTGGTGTTATATTATGTAACTTGAAGCTGACAGTTATATACAGAATATGTTATATACGTTTAAGTGTGTGAACAGCGGTGGGGGACGGAATGGTTTCTGTCATGTTGAGAAACAACATTCCAGATATTCTTCCATATCTGGTCCGCTCTCCCGTGAGAAACGTCAGCTGTGCAGACCGCTGCCCTCGTTCCACAGCGGTGAAAGGTGTGTTACAAGAACTGAAGAAAGCAAAACAATAAGAAATGTCACACAAGATGGATTGTAGAAACCCGTGTGTAAATGGAATGAGAAACATGAGGTCTCGTCCAGATTCTGGATCACGCCGAGGGACACGACGGTCCTGAGCCGTCCTCTGAGGGGCTGCAGGCTGAGCCGTCCTCTGAGGGGCTGCAGGCTGAGCCGTCCTCTGAGGGGCTGCAGGCTGAGCCGTCCTCTGAGGGCTGCAGGCTGAGCCGTCCTCTGAGGGCTGCAGGCTGAGCCGTCCTCTGAGGGGCTGCAGCCTGAGCCGTCCTCTGAGGGGCTGCAGGCTGAGCCGTCCTCTGAGGGCTGCAGGCTGAGCCGTCCTCTGAGGGGCTGCAGGCTGAGCCGTCCTCTGAGGGCTGCAGGCTGAGTCGTCCTCTGAGGGCTGCAGCCTGAGCCGTCCTCTGAGGGGCTGCAGCCTGAGTCGTCCTCTGAGGGCTGCAGGCTGAGCCGTCCTCTGAGGGGCTGCAGGCTGAGCCGTCCTCTGAGGGGCTGCAGCCTGAGCCGTCCTCTGAGGGGCTTGTGTCTGAAGTGCGTCCATGGAGAATGCAACAACACTGCTCGTCTTTAAAAGCAGAATAATTCAAGCGCGCCCCTCACTCGCAGCCGTGTCTTTAGAAAGCCCAACGTGTCGAGAGAGACGACCCAGCTGAAAGAACATAAAGCATCTTTGTTTCACCGTTTGTGGTGAAGAACATACTTAGCATTCAGGCCGGGCTGGAGGCTAAACAGGGGCTCTGGGAGGAATGTGCCGCTGCGGTTTTGTGATGCAGGTTGCTTGCCAACAGTCAAGCAGGTGGTAGATCTGTGTTTCTACGCTTAATAAAGTACCTTTCTGTCCTGGTGAATGGGAGCTGTGAGTCGAGCCTGTCTATGGGCTCTGATTAGGGCTGTTAGTACAAGCGTGTACTTGTACCACGTCAGTAGAAGGCCTCCCTCCTCCCTCCCTCCCTCCCTCCCTCCCTCCCCAGTCCTCAGACAGTCCCTTGGGGATGGGAATTGTTGATACGTCACAAACGACCAGGTGGCTCGTCTGTCTGTCTGCTCGGCAGATTTCCTTGATAAAAATGGACAACAATCAGCATTTCAAGATATATATTAAAGTCTTTATTCTATTAATGAAATGTTAATGGAATAAAAAAAATCCCCATTTTAGAAGTTCACAGCAACTTTACAATGGGTCACCCACATAAAGCAAGGCCTTCTACACATGAAACCTTGCGTACATATATAGTTATATTTCAGTTATAACTTAAAAGTAATGCAAATCTTTGGCGTTATGTTCACACCACTGAATACTAAAAAGAAAAAAAATATACAAAATATATTAACCTCTCTTAGTTCGATACAACCCTTTTATGTAAACAAAGTACAAAAAGTGAAAAGGCATTTTAAAATAGCAAACAGTTTTCAAACACAGATCATTGACCAGCAACCGCACTGTGAGAGGAAAACATTTAAAACAACATTTAAAAAGCAGTTGAAAAAGGTGACAGACTGAAGAGTTTGTACAGAACCACACTAACTCACCCCCACACATTCCAGTTTCCACATCACAGTCATACATACTTCTGCATTTAACACACAAAAAGGAACTAAATCAAACGTTTCCTGTTCCTGCCTCATGCGGGTCGTATCAAGCATGTCTGAACTCAGACATGCTTGATACTCGAGCAGAGAAGAAAATAGCACTCCATCCCAACACTTGTTTAGCGTCAACAAATAGATGGAAAACGAGGGCTAAATCCGTCTGTCCCGTCTCCTCAGTACTGCATATAACCTCCTGGATATTTAGACCCCCAGCAGAACCTGCTGCCGGGGCGTAGACGAGGGACAAGACGAGCGTTCAGAGAAGACAGACGGTTTAACGAGGGTGGGAGGTCAGCCTGAAGATAGGCTCTTCCTCCGGGCCGAGGCATGGCGCTGGGGAGGAATGCGTAGAGATCATGAGACCGGGGCGAGCCGTCCGGGGCGAGGCCGTCCGGGGCGAGGCCGTCTGGGGGCCCAGAGCACCAGAACCAGCCTCTTAATAACGAGGCTTCTGTGAACCCCAGCCTCTCTCTCCTCCTCCGCTCGCTCAGAGGGGTCTAGGAGAGCCCATGACCTCCGCACCCCGGCCCTGAAAAGGGGGATTTCAGACCCCCCGGTTAAGCTGTGTGCAGGGCCCCCACAGCCCCCCAGAGAGCACCAACTGCATAGTTCCCTTAGGAAGGGGGGGTGAAGGGCCAGGGAGGCATAGTCCATCTTCACAGAGGAACACAGAGGAACAGAGGAAAGGAGGAATGCAAGGGTACGATGTGTAAACACATTCTACAACCGACTTCCATAAGCCAAGCCTTTAGCTTCACACAGACCTCGTAGGAAGCCTGACTGTAACATGGACTGAGTATGTATTGTATCCAGGATCGTGAGTTGTCTTGATGCACGACATTGTCAGAGACAGAACACAGAGAAGTACTGCAGAGGTGAGAGGAGACAGGAACAAGACAAACCTTCATCAGGGTCACTTCCTTTTCCTCTTCAAAATAACGAAAGTCCATGCAAAAATTTACCAGCAGCACTTATAAATATAAACACAGAGCTAAATAACAAAGAAAATATATAAAATAACACCAAATCACATAAACAATGTGTGCAAGTACCTTGCAGGATTCGGACTTGCGTCTGACAACACCACAGACAAAAGTTCAGTTCATTTTCTTTTTTAGATGAGCAGAATCAGTAAAGGAAAGCACAGCTCTCCTCTCCTTCTCCCTCTCCCTCTCCCCTCCTCTCTCCTCCAGACACGTGCATGGGTCTGTCTCTCTCTCTCTCTCTGTGGAGACCTTGGAGGGGTTCTGGGTCAGGAGAGAGGCAGTCTCCTGGCACTCTCTGTGGAGACCTTGGAGGGGTTCTGGGTCAGGAGAGAGGCAGTCTCCTGGCACTCTCTGTGGAGACCTTGGAGGGGTTCTGGGTCAGGAGAGAGAGGCAGTCTCCTGGCACTCTCTGTGGAGACCTTGGAGGGGTTCTGGGTCAGGAGAGAGAGGCAGTCTCCTGGCACTCTGTGGAGACCTTGGAGGGGTTCTGGGTCAGGAGAGAGAGGCAGTCTCCTGGCACTCTCTGTGGAGACCTTGGAGGGGTTCTGGGTCAGGAGAGAGAGGCAGTCTCCTGGCACTCTCTGGAGACCTTGGAGGGGTTCTGGGTCAGGAGAGAGAGGCAGTCTCCTGGCACTCTGTGGAGACCTTGGAGGGGTTCTGGGTCAGGAGAGAGAGGCAGTCTCCTTGGAGGGGTTCTGGGTCAGGAGAGAGAGGCAGTCTCCTGGCAGGGGGCTCCTGGCGTCCTGAAGGACTGACATCATCAAGGCTCCTGTTCAGCTTCATCAGCTGTGGTCGGTGTTCTTCCTTCTTAAATAAGGATTTCTACCACATCTGCGTCGGAGGTGGTCAGGTTCTTGTACGTGTTGAGGGCTGCTTTCACGTGCTCAGAAGCATCTGTGGTGAATGAAGGAGAAAAAGTACTTAGTCCTATTCCAGAGAAGTTTCAGTTTCACAGTAGTGACCTTAAGACAAGTTAAGTAAGCTGCCAGGTAGAGGCTGAAGGGACGATGTCATGTTGAAATGTTTGCTACGTGGGAAGGTACTGACAACCTTGGGTCCCTCAACGCACGCACGCACGCACACACACACACACACACACAGGTCTAGGTTGTCGGAATGGCTCCACAACCACTTGATGCCGTGACCCTGAGTGTGGTTACTGTTTAACTAGCATTGATCTACCGCCACATAAATGAGCAGGTCTGATCTCTGTCCTCATGTCTGATGACAGGGTATGATAGCAGTCCAGAGAGGCAGAAGGGAGGGAGACCGGGGAAACACACACCTGAGTCTGGTGCCAAGGGAGGCTGGAGGTCATCCTCCATGGGGGGGGCGTCACACTGTGTGCTGGAGTCCCGGCTGTGGGGCCTGAGGGGGGCAGGGGGACGGGGGGGCAGCAAGGACGTCTGGTCATCTGAGAGACTCTTCCCTACGAGCGCAGAAACAAAGAGGAAGCTGGTTAATGACCGGATCACTCACACACACACACCCCACACACACTCACCCCACACACACACCCCACCCGACACACACACTCACACCCCACACACACTCACACCCCACACACACTCACACACTCATCTGTGAGAAAGCTGCTTCCCACAACTATTCAGTAGCTATTCTGGAGCGGGGAGACGACACACATTCCATGTTGGAAAAAGACGTCGTCTATTTGAGGCCCGCCGGCCGCCCCCCTCCTGCCTGCCCCCCCCCCCCCCCCCCTCCTCCTCCTGGGCTCCCCTGCCTGGAGACCAGAGGAGCTCAGCTGTCTCAAGCAGAACGCCTCTCTGAACCACACATTCCTCCAGCTCACCTTTCCCCCTGGGGCTGTCTCTGGGGCTGGTGCTGTCCCCGGGGCTGGTGCTGTCCCCGGGGCTGGTGCTGTCTCCGGGGCCTGGGATGGAGGGGGCAGAGAGGGCCTGCCTCAGGCCCTGCTGTTCTCTCCTGGATCTCTGCTGCAGAACTCTGATCACAGCATCCTTCTCCAGGAGCTCACCATGCAGGGCCCGGATCCTACACACACACACACACAGTTAGCACATGCTGACTCCCAGGTGAGAGAAGGTGGACTACAGATGTCTCTCTCAGGATGTGGGTAAGGAGAGTGTGTACCTGTTCTCCATCTCCTGGTGTCTGTGATTGGTCAGAGGCATGTCGTCGTTGAAGCTGTCGTTGGGGGAGTGTCGGGGGGAGTGGTTGATGATGGTTGTATCTCTGGATGGGGGAAGAAGAAGAGAAGTTTATTCAGACAGTGTGCTTTGACGACAACCACGGAAAACAACCTAAGTTTAAGTGTTGTCTGGTGCCTCTGAGGTGACAAATCAGGGAACCAGCCAGGTACCCCGTCATGTGATCAGTCATGTGATCAGTCATGTGACCCACCTCTGCGCGGCGGCGGTGGCAGCAGCGTCCAGGGCAAACTGCATGATGGTGCTTTGCTCCAGGTACTTCTGCTCCCACCTGGTGATGTCAGCCTCCAGAGCCAGCACCCGCTCCTCCCGCTCCCTGAGCTGCAGCCGCAGGGCCCAGGGGCTCTGTGGAGACTCCTGGGGGCCCTGAGCCTGGCGCTGGGGGCAGAGGGGACAGGTTAGCTGGGGCAGGACAGAGGACAGGACCTGGGGGGTCAGACTGTAGGGGGACAGGGTGTGGTGGAGGGCTGGTGTGAGGGGGACAGGGTGTGAGGGGGACAGGGTGTGAGGGGGAACAGGGTGTGAGGGGGACAGGCTGTGAGGGGGACAGGGTGTGAGGGGGGACAGGCTGTGAGGGGGACGGGGTGTGAGGGGGACGGGGTGTGAGGGGGGACAGGGTGTGAGGGGGACAGGGTGTGAGGGGGACAGGGTGTGAGGGGGACAGGGTGTGAGGGGGACAGGGTGTGGTGGAGGGCTGGTGTGAGGGGGACAGGGTGTGAGGGGGACAGGGTGTGAGGGGGACAGGGTGTGGTGGAGGGCTGGTGTGAGGGGGACAGGGTGTGAGGGGGACAGGGTGTGAGGGGGACAGGGTGTGAGGGGGACAGGGTGTGAGGGGGACAGGGTGTGAGGGGGACAGGGTGTGAGGGGGACAGGGTGTGAGGGGGACAGGGTGTTGGGCTTCACCTGCTGGGCTCTCAGGCTCTTCAGCTCGTGCTCCAGCCTGTTGCGTAGCCTAAGCTCCAGAGCCTCTCTCTTCTGGCAGGCGACCTGCAGCTGGGCGAGCGAGCCCTGCAGCCCTTCCACCTTCTCCACGTACGCCCTCTTCCTGCCCAGCTCCTCCTCCAGCCGCCGCACACGCACACGCTCACTGCACAGCGCCGCCTCCAGGGCCTCACGCCTCCGCGCCCACTCCTCCCCTGAGGAGCGCTGGGCTCGCAGCTCCCTCTCCCTCTGAAGCTCCTCGTCTGGGGGGGAGGAAGGAGGGGAGGAGGGGAGAGGAGGGGAGAGGAGGGAGGGGAGGAGGGGAGGAGAGGAGGGGAGGAGGAGGGGAGGAGGGGAGAGGAGGGGAGGAGGGGAGGAGGGGAGGAAGGAGGGGGGAGGAGGGGAGGGGAGGAGGGGAGAGGAGGGGAGGAGAGGGGAGGAGAGGAGGGGAGAGGAGGGGAGGAGGGGAGGAGGGGAGGGAAGGAGGGGGGAGGAGGGGAGAGGAGGGGAGGGGAGGAGGGGAGGAGGAGAGGAGGAGAGGGGAGGAGGGGAGGAGAGGGGAGGAGAGGAGGGGAGAGGAGGGGAGGAGGGGAGGAGGGGAGGAAGGAGGGGGGAGGAGGGGAGGGGAGGAGGGGAGAGGAGGGGAGGGGAGGAGGGGAGGAGGGGAGAGGAGGGGAGGAAGGAGGGGGGAGGAGGGGAGGGGAGGAGGGGAGAGGAGGGGAGGGGAGGGGAGGAGGAGAGAAGAGAGTGGAACGTTAAAAAGAGCCACCCTCACATAACTGCTACACCCAGCCTGTTCAGACGCTGTCCCACTGCTACACCCAGCCTGTTCAGACGCTGTCCCACTGCTACACCCAGCCTGTTCAGACGCTGTCCCACGAGGGTCAAGCTGCCAGCAACACACACCACCCTGGAGGTCACCAGCGGAACTTCCTGTCTGGTGACCTCACAGCGGTCACCGCGGAGGTCACCAAAACAACGGGTCGTGATCGAGTGTGACAAGAACGCAGACTCATTTACAAACGTCATTAAGTGTGTGGAAACAGCAGAGGTGGTGCTGGGTAGACCCACAGCAGAGCAGGGGAGGGGGAGGAACGCTGCATGGAACAGCCCAGGAATCCAGGCCACATTCCTGCAGCTGTGAGTACAGACGGGTGCCCCCCCCCCCTCACACTCTAGTAACACAACACACCCCTTCAAGCTGGCTCCAAGACCGGGCCAGGAAGGGGGGCGTGTGTTTTGTACAGAAGTCAGAACCAGGACCGAAACTTCTCCCTGCCAGCCTCCTCCATCTCTGATCTGAACAGGGAACTGACAGCCGACAACCACAACACTGTCTGCTTAACTCTGGTGGTACAAGCCTGGAGGGAACATGGCTGTGGTGTTGTGATCAAACCAGAGAACACTTACTTTGCTCAAGGAGTTTGGCGAAGATGTGATGCTTGTGGTCTGCTGATTCAACTTCCTTAGCAACATGCTGTCTGGTAACCGTGTCCAGACGATCTGGATTCAATCAAAACAGAAATAAATCGATGAGGATTTTTCTGTTTCCGACTTGCAACATCACCACATTTTTACCACCATTTAACACTTTACAATTCTACAGCGTTCAAGGCAAAACAGTTGAATAAATATATATACACAGCATATATAAAAGTTCTATAAACAAGAGTGTCCAAGAAGTTCTGAAAGCCAGCCTCACCCCTCAGGTCCCGGTTGAAGTCGTGCAGCCTCTTGATCTCCTCCTCCAGCTTGGTCCTCATGGCCTTCTCCAGGGTCTCCCTCTTGGTCGAGCCACTCATCAGCATCTCGTACGCCTCCGAGAGCCTCTGGCTCTCTTGCTCCAGCTGCAGGAACACAAGCAGGCCGTGAGGACATAACTCAGCCATCCTCACAGCCCAGGACGCCTCCAGCAGCGAAGCCTCCAGCAGAGACGCCTCAGGGCCTGTGAAGGCCTGTGTCTGGCCTGCAGTGTGACGTCTGAGAGGACAGGCAGATCTAAAATGCCTGGCTAGCCTGTTTACTGCGTAAGCTCCTGCGGGCTGATGACTACCCTGGGAACCAGGGCTCCACATTCCTGAGAGGCTGATTAGACCCAGGTGTCTTCACATCTCCTGGCTGTCTGCCAGGGCTGAGAGCGGGACACACACTGTCCATCCCTATTTCCTCCAAATAAACACCTTCACGCGTGTATAGACACAAACTGTGTGTCTCAGAAGTTCCCCGTGTTCCAATGCTCTAGTCAGCACTAGTCGGCCAGACCCCCTCTTCCTCACACCCTGCCTCCCTCACCCCTCCCTCCCTCCCCCACACCCTGCCTCCCTCACCCCTCCCTGCCTCCCCCACACCCTGCCTCCCTCACACCCTGCCTCCCTCACCCCTCCCTGCCTCACCTTCTGCAGCCTCGCAGCCTTCTCCCCGCAGCCCTCCAGCTCCCTCTTCAGCCTCTCGTTCTCCCTCAGCAGCACCTCCATCTGGACAGAGCTGTTGCTCGGCATGCTGGGAGTTGTAGTGAACTGCTCTGGGCCTGCAGAGCTCACGGTGGGGTAGATGTTGTTCCGGACCACCTGGGCCTCGACAGGTACGAACCTGGAGGAGAGAGACAGAGGGAGAGGAGGAGAGAGAGAGACAAGGAGAGTCATTCATCATGCATGAGCATTTCATGAGACAGATTTACAACCCTATAAACCAACATGTTGATACTGTAAAGAACGACAAAGGTCAACGAGGTACATTCCACTCGCGAGCGTCAGCCGCGACCTCTGACCCCTGTCGCCCTGGCAACCCTGCAGGTGGTTACCTGTGGTGCTGGGAGTGGAAGGGTGGTGGAGGCTCGCTGTAGTAGTGTCCGTGTCGGTGCTCCTGGGAGTGACTGACCATGTACCCCGGGGCCCTGACTAGGAAGGGGTAGTCTGGAGGGGGACCTCTCTGGTCCGGGTGCTGCAGGGGCCCGGGGCCCTGGGGGGCGTGGGGGCCAGGGTGGAGGGCGGACAGCTGGGGGTAGCTGTGTGAGGCGCTTAGGGCCAGGGGGTCGGAGGAGCTGGTCCTCTCCAGAGACAGCAGCAGCAGGCGCTCGCTGAGGGAGCGGGCGTGCTCTCTCCTCACGTCCCACTGGCCCTCGCTCTGGGGTGCCCCGCTCTGGGGGCCCCCGCCCCTCTGGGAGGCCAGGTACTGGGAGTGGGCCTTGGCCTCCTCGTAGGAGGGCAGCTCCTCCCCGTGGAGCTGGTAGAGGCGGCAGTCTGAGCTCTCTAAGTGCTTGTAGTCCCCCTGGTGTTCCTGTCCCTGGGGCTCCTGTCGGGTGCACATGTGGGTGCCCTGGGGATCATCCTGCGTCAGGCTCTCCAGGGAGGACCGGGGAGTCCCGGCCCCCCCGCCCCCGCTGCCCCCCCGCAGGGCCTGCTGCTGGATGGCCAGGAGGGTGGGGGTGTGGTTGGGATTCCCGTAGCGAAGCTGCTCCTGGATGAGCCGGTGGAGCACTGTGCTGGATGAGTCCTCCGCGGTCCGCATCTCTGTGGACTCCTGGAGAGGAAGGCTGGGGTGCAGGTGGTGACTGAAGTACAGGGGTCTGGAGAAGAATGAGCAGGTGGAAAGGTTAGAATCATAATAACAACATCAGGCTGTTTCAGAATCTTGTTACTAACTCAATAAATTCGTTTTTTTTTTTTCATTTAAAGTTAGGAACCTGCTGCTCCGTGGGAATTCTGTTAACTATATAGAGAATTCGTGGGAAGATATTGATATGGAGAGAAAAGATTTAAATACCAGGGATGTGCTTTCCATTTCTGCTATTAGAGCACACTCCCATAGCAACGGAGCAATGGCTTGTAAATTCCTCTCAAAGCGCCTCTATAACTCTCTCCCAGCCAAAAATATACAATAAACATCAGCTCTACTGCCTCCCACAAAACATTACTGGTCATTTAATACATATTTTCAAACACTAGTGGGTTCCAAGTGCTCCATAAAATGTTTTAAGGGGAAGGCATTCCAGTCATCCGATATCAATTGCATCTGCAGTTTCCTTTAGGCTGCTTTCCATTGGTTAATCGTGGTATAAAGATTGTCCGTTGGTCATCATGGCCGAGGTATTTCATAAGAAATATATATATTAAGCTCTAAGCAATATAAATACTTCAGCCCAGTTAAAATGAAAGCATTTCTAAATAAAGTTGAAAATCCAAATGTATCCCATACGAACAAAATAATATTAGTATTGGTAAATAATAACACATAATTAGAGCTGACCATATCATTTTCAAATAAAACTATTTTTTTTCCAAACGTCTTAAACGCTGATTAACAACCATGGTCCAACGACCATGTGTAAACCAAGCACAAACACACAGACAATGTACCCTCTTCTAAAAACACTCACCGATTATAATTTCATCACTGTACAAAACTCAGGTCGTATTTAGTTGATGTTGACCGACTAGACCGAGGTAATCCGTAAAGTTTTAATCGGTAAAGTGTATCAGCTGTCCTCGTTCCTTCCTCTTCACGCGCTGTGTACTTGTGCGCTCGTGAAGCTCTTTCAGCAGACTGAGGAGCGCGAGCGAGCCCCGCTCTAATAAATAACTGAGGACCGATTGTTCGCGAGCGGCTGGAATGTGAGGAATGCTCGAGCTGCGAGTCCCCGGGGATGAAGAGCAGCACCGCGAGCGCCCAGAGAAGGGGGCAGGGCGCGAGAGACGAGGTCGGAACTGCACCACTACTGTGCTAAACCAGCAGGTTGTCTCTTATTGTCTGAGGAATATCAGATTGTCATTGTTAAGAGTTAAGATTATTCTGTAGTGCCGCATACTAGGTTTGGGAGAGAAAAATAAACAGCTATGTAGAATATTAGTGAGAGGTGGATTTTCTTCAATCCTAACATTAGAGAACTTAATTTAAAAAAAGCATCTTAAACATTCATGCTGTTTGTAGCGCTTCTCAGCCTGATTCAAACACTTAGACACAAAGATTCACAAAGTCAGACACTGACTGAAGTTTGCCACAGGCTGTCCAGAACAGACAAGTCTCGTCACATTAAAGCATTGCTCACCATTATGTTCTCCAAGGGTTCCTTTGTTTGCAGGAGCCTGGTAAATATTTAAGCCGTAGCCCGTGCCAGTTAATTGTAGAGTGTGTGCGTGTGAGTGTGTGCGTGTGAGCGTGTGCGTGTGTGTGAGCGTGTGTGTGTGTGGAGGCAGAGGGCGGGTGCGAGGCACACTGCCTGCCAGCTGTCCTCTGGCTGCAGTCTCCTCCCCTCCTTAATCACGGCTGTGAGAGAGCTGTATTGTTCTCCACACAGCAGACACGCCAGGCCAGCCATCTGCTCCTCTCCTCCACCTCCTCCTCCTCTCCTCCACCTCCTCTCCTCCACCTCCTCTCCTCCACCTCCTCCTTCCTCTCCTCCACCTCCTCTCCTCCACCTCTATCATCCTCCTCCTCCTCCTCTCCTCCACCTCCTCCTCCTCCACCTCCTCTCCTCCACCTCCTCCTCCTCTCCTCCACCCTCCTCTCCTCCACCTCTATCATCCTCCTCCTCCTCCTCTCCTCCTCTCCTCCTCTCCTCCACCTCCTCTATCATCCACCTCCTCTCCTCCACCTCCTCCTCGCCTCCCTCTTCTATCCTCCACCTCCTCCACCTCCTCCTCTATCATCCACCTCCTCCTCTCCACCTCCTCCTCGCCTCCACCTCTATCCTCCACCTCCTCCACCTCCTCCTCTCCTCCACCTCCTCCTCTCCTCCACCCTCCTCTCCTCCACCTCCTCTCCTCCTCCTCTCCTCCACCTCCTCCTCTCCTCCACCTCCTCCTCCTCCACCTCTATCATCCTCCTCCTCTCCTCCACCTCCTCCTCTCCTCCAACCTCTATCCTCCTCCTCCACCTCTCCACCTCCTCCTCTCCTCCACCTCCTCTCCTCCACCTCCTCTCCTCCTCGGGCCTCTAGTTTGTAAAGTCACTCAAAATCATGTTGTGTGTGCACCAGGTGTCAGTGAGGATTAGCAGGTCTCCAAAACACAAAACTGATGTGCAGTAGACCTTGTCGCCAAGGACAACCATACCTCAGATGTCCTCCTGCTTATTTGCATGGCAGTTGAGGTCTAACCGTCACCCAACCCTTTTTTGTTCCTGCGGCAACTGCCACTGATTGTGAGGTAGATTGGAAATACCACAACCAGATAAGCAGACCAGCACTAATACAGCACTAGTATTGAGCATTTTGTGTGGGCCTTTTTTCCACAGTAATGTGGCATAAGATGTACCTCAGAATTGGCCAGGATTGAGGTTCAGGTTTGAGGGCCAGGATTGAGGGCCAGGATTGAGGGCCAGGATTGAGGGCCAGGATTGAGGGCCAGGATTGAGGGCCAGGTGGGGACTGGGAGCTGGGCCCGACCCTCCAGCCAGCACGCCTTCTGTTTCCCTGCTAAGGAGGAAATGGCCGCATTCCTGGCATTACCATGTCCATGGGGGCTGATTGAGCATGGGGTCTGCTGGGAGAGGGGTGGGGGTGAGGGTGGGGGTGAGGGGCAGGGTGGAGGGGTGAGGGGCAGGGTGGAGGGGGATTGAAGAGGGGGGGCCGGGGTGAGGGGCAGTGGTGAGGAGAGATGAAGGGGCAGGGGTGAGGAGAGGAAGGGTTGGGATGGGTGAGGTAGTCTGCAGTCACCACCAACATTTTCTCTGTAATGGGCCGTCTGACTGATGAACAATGCATACTCGCTCTAATCCACACACACACAACCCCCTCTCTACGCACACAATAGCTGTAATGTATGCATGTTTAAACAGATACAGCATCTGATCAAGAGCTTGCGTAAGAGCTCTGCTTTAGGTACTCTTTGTGTTCAGATGTGGTGTAGTGAAACATCCCCATCCAGGATGTGGGTCTTGCTGCACTGTGCTGTGTAATGTAGTAGTGGTTACTGCTGCAGCATGCCTGGTAGCTGAGATGTGGTTACTTCACTGTTCCTGGTAAATACAGACCATTCCTCGACTCAGACACACTGTTAGAACTCTTCACTTGTGATCCATGATCTCCCGCTGAACTTTCTGTGTGCTCTATTTGTGTGTTGCTTTGGATAAAAGTGTCTAAATGAATAAAATGTGAAATGTAAATGATCCACCATGCTGGTTTAGGGTTCGTAGTTCCTCACTCTGGTGTCTCTAAAGAACCTGAGCACTCATACCTTCATAACTCAGAAGCACTTTTCACTTAAATACAAACCTACTCAATCAAATCCAAAAGCACAGAATGAGTTGTCATTCCATGGCCCTCAGATCAGAGTCTGACAGCGTTTTGTTCTTGTGACGTCAGAAAGGCCCGTCTGTTTGTCAAGCACCCTGCAGAAGCTCAGAACAAACACCGACCTGCTCTGAGAGCAGCATCACACCCTTAAGAGCTGAACAACATTTACACAAGTCATCACAACCGACGAGAAGTCCACTCAGACACTTTTCAGCTCGAGGAATGTGACACTCCGTTATAAAGTGCAAATAACGAGAGAGCAAACAGTTTTTCTTTCCAGCAGGGCTCCTCTGCAGGCTTGAGTGTTTACAAACAGGGCAGGGATACATATGTACACTGTAGGCCGTTCACCTCACAGCTCCTCCAACTAACCGTTCAACCCCTCCCCCCCTCTCCGCTCCCCCCCTCCACCTGCCCCTGTTCCTGCCCCTGTTCCTGCGCCTCCCCCTGCCCCTGCCCCTCCCCCTGCCCCTCCCCCTACCCGGCTTCCTTTACTGTTTCACCATAATCAAGGAGCTGGATTTGCATAACGCCACACTGTCCAGCTCTGTCAATCACCCAGAGGCTAGGTGTGCGCTGGGCTGACCAGGTCAGAGGTCAGCTGCTTGGCCTTGATAGCCATCTCTCTGTGGAGGTTTCCGAGCAGCCCCTGGGCTAACCCGACCAGCCTGGTCCTGGTCAGAGGCTGGACGGAGGGCCAGGATGCTGGGTGAAGCCAGGGCCCACAGATGTCCCCGGCCCAGCAGCTGCAGCCTCTAGGGTTACCACTGAACACACAGCTTTGTCTGAACATGTCCTCACGCCATCTGTCACCTCTTCAACCTGCTCCTCTCTCCCCCTGCTCCCCTCTATAACCTCTCTCCTCCTCTCCAACCTGCTCCCCTCTATAACCTCTCTCCTCCTCTCCAACCTGCTCCCCTCTATAACCTCTCTCCTCCTCTCCAACCTGCTCCCCTCTATAACCTCTCTCCTCCTCTCCAACCTGCTCCCCTCTATAACCTCTCTCCTCCTCTCCAACCTGCTCCTCTCCCCTCCTGCTCCCCTCTATAACCTCTCTCCTCCTCTCCTCTCCCCTCCTGCTCCTGCACCTCTACCTTTACCCACAACCCACTGACCCACCCAGCAAACAATGTTTCTTTGACAGAAAAGGATTGTAAAAGTAAAAACTTTCCTTGACGTCAGTGTTGGAAAAAGGAATCTAACGAGGTACCAAGCCCAATTTCAGAAAAATAAACAACTTTCATTCGGCCTTTTGACTCCTAAATATGAACGTGTTCATGAATAAACCGTGGTGTTGACAGATCTTATTTTCTGAGGGTAAAAATTAGTCATGTTGTTCTAGTCCTGGAGAGACGACCACAGCCTGAAGCAGCTAAACACAGTCTCTGTTCGCCCAGGTGTTCAGGGGCTCAGAGGGCCCAACACTCGCCCCTGACCAGCTCTCTGACGCTCTCTCTGACAGCAGCCTTCAGAGGCAGGCTGCTGTCCACTCTCCTGGGCTTGAGACACCAGGAGGGGCAGCCAGGGGCAGGGTCCTGGAACAGACACCAGGAGGGGCAGCCAGGGGCAGGGTCCTGGAACAGACACCAGGAGGGGCAGCCAGGGGCAGGGTCCTGGAACAGACACCAGGAGGGGCAGCCAGGGGCAGGGTCCTGGAACAGACACCAGGAGGCTTCTGAAGCTCCGCAACTGGCACTTTACTGGAGGGGTGTGTGTGTGTGTGATAATCTCAAATACAATCAAAAGCTTGTCTGACAGCGATATAGACAAACAACTTTTAGTTATCTCTGATCCATAGTCAGGTGAACAACTCCATCTACAGAAGGAGAGGCTGTGCAGCTGAAGAGAAGCTTCCTGTTCTCCGCTCTTATCAGGCCTAGCAGAGAGCCATCTCTGGGGGGAGAGGGTCTTATCAGGCCTAGCAGAGAGCCATCTCTGGGGGGAGAGGGCTGCTGTGCCGAGGCTGGTCCTCTCCCTGGCAGCTGGGGGTCGGACATTCCTGTACGGCAGCGTTGCACAAAAGTATTTAAAGGTACCGAGCCCAATTTCACAATTACGGAAAAATAAACAAAGATTGTTTGGCCCAAAACATAATTCCTGAGTGATTGCGGCTATTTAGTTTAGCATTTTTGTTTGTTTAACCTAACCCTTATCTCAAACAATGTTGTGGAAACACAAATGTCCCAAACAAGTTTTGCGATGGTGTTTTCCAAGAATTCTAAACAACTTTGAGGATGTTGGTGCAGAACTGCAAAACCTTCCTGAACCTCAGCGCTGGTTAAGGCCTGCGTGTTGATTCAGGAACATGGACGCCACTGACAACACAGGGGACAGGCCACAAGCCACCGTCACCAGCCAAGGGCTTAGCTTAAAGATAGTATATACATGACGTTTTGTACTTCTGTAATCGGTGTGTAGTTATCTTATTCTATACCGGTTGATTGTATCTTGGAGGACAGATGCACTGTGGTCAGCGTGAGCAGCATCAACCAGG
This sequence comes from Thaleichthys pacificus, assembly GCA_023658055.1. Classification (NCBI taxonomy): domain Eukaryota; kingdom Metazoa; phylum Chordata; class Actinopteri; order Osmeriformes; family Osmeridae; genus Thaleichthys; species Thaleichthys pacificus. Next base: position 537,248 of record CM042878.1, on the reverse strand, counting down.
CTGCTCTGGAGGTTGTGTTTGGGGTAAACAAACTATCTCCAGGTCCCAGCTCCTCAGGTGCACCTGTGAGGACCCGGCCATATGGGCTGTCTGACACACAACAAACACCCCCAACACGTACCAGGCCACAGTCCCACAGTCCCACACCCCCAACACGTACCAGGCCACAGTCCCACAGTCCCACATCCACACCCCCAACACGGACCAGGCCACAGTCCCACACCCCCAACACGGACCAGGCCACGGTCCCACACCCCCAACACGGACCAGCCCACTAGTCCCACACCCCCAACACGGACCAGGCCACAGTCCCACACCCCCAACACGGACCAGGCCACAGTCCCACACCCCCAACACGGACCAGCCCACAGTCCCACACCCCCAACACGGACCAGCCACAGTCCCACACCCCCAACACACCCTGAACAACCCACAGCCCAGCGTGCACTGTACACTGACAAGAACACAGACCAAGGCGCACACACACACACATATCAGCTTAGCACGTGCACACACACACACACGGCCCGTGTGAGTGTGATAAACGGGTTAGGGAGCGTGTAATTGTAATCCCTGACTGCTGGAGATGTGCTCAGTGTATCCCACCAGCTGCTCCCCAGCAGAGAAAGGAGAACTGTTCTCTCACTTTCACCATTCCAGAAGCCATTATCACGACAGCAGGTGTGTGTGTGTGTGTGTAGGGGGGAGTTTTAGTGATGCATCAGCTGTAGTCACTCCAGAGAACAAATGGTTTTAAGACGGAGGAGGACTTGAAACAGTCTGACTGTGCAGCTGTACTGAGAGAGCAGTCTGAACCTCAGTCCATGTACACACACTGACTTTCCTCAGAACAACAGACAATAACAGCCATGAACAAAGAGGCTCAAGTTACATCCATGTGCAGCGTGCACACACACACACACACACACTCACACACACACACACACACACACACACACACACACACACACACACTCACACACACTCACCCACTCCCCTCCCCTCACACAGAGACACTCACCACCCCCAGCGGTCCTGAGCCATGGAGCCAGATGGCAGGGCGAGGCCTCACTTCCAGGCCCAGATAAAGACATCTCCCTGGGCCTCGCCGGCCCCCGCACCCTGCTCCCTTCAGATGACATGGATGCCTCCCTGTCTGCAGCCTGGCGACCACACCAGCCCAGAAAGGGGGGGGGGGGTCAGGAACAGGGAAGTAAGGGTCAAACGGGGGGGGTGAGAGGCTATGAGGGAGGGTTATGCTGAGGGGGGAGGGGTTCACGTGAGGGAACCTGGTCTGGTTACATCTCTTATTACCTGTGACTATATCAGAATATGGTAACTATAGCATGTAGTAGATACTGCATAGTTTATAATCTGAAAACATACATAACTAATATTCATTTGTTTCATCAGAACCCAAAACAGACATTGTCCCCCTCATCCAAAAATCATGTATCGGTTATGTTGTTAAAAATGTAACTGTGTGTGTCTGTCTCTCAGTGTGTGTGTGTGTGTGTCTGTCTCTCAGTGTGTGTGTGTGTGTGTGTGTGTGTGTGTGTGTGTGTGTGTGTGTGTGTGTGTGTGTGTGTGAAAGGAGAGAGGCTCTGCTGGGACTAGCAGGTCCGGGGATATTCCTGGAACAACTGTGGGCTGAGTTCTGTTGGGCCCCTGGTCGCTCTACAACAACACTGGGGGTCACACTGGAACAACAGAGCGCTGGCTGGCTGCTCTCAGGGTGCTTTCTAGCAAGGCAGCCACGTTGAAATCATTCCTGGAACATGGGAACTGTTTCTCATGAAGGACAGCTCATTCACATAGTGATAAAAACAAGTGATTTTGTACATCTTCTGTGACGAGCAAATCACCTAACCGTAACCCTACTAACTCTTACCCTAGTAACCCTAACTCCAGACACCCTAACCCTAGTAACCCTAATCTGACACAACGCTAACCCCACCTAACCCTAGTCCAGCAGTCAGTAAAATCCAGGACTGACATAGCCCCTTCCCTCCCCCTCCACCCTGACTGTCTGACAGTGTGTTTCTGGCAATTTGCTCCTATTGTCCAGAACTTCCTGCTCCTATTGTCCAGTACTTCCTGGTAGTAGGTGCCTGAAGGGCTTGGCTCAGCCAACTGCAAAGGAATGTGGACAGGCCTCTCAATGACGGATATGTCTTTGGTTTTCTCAGGGTCCATTCCTGTCATTTCCACCCTGGTGTGTCTGGAGAGTTTGTCCGTCCAGACAGACATGAAGACCAGAGATCATAAAGAACTCAACTCCTGGTTGGTGGAAGTGAGTCACGGTGAATGATTCTCTCTGAGGAGAGGAGAAGAGAGGAGAGAAGAGAGGAGAGAAGAGAGGAGAGAGGAGAAGAGGAGAGAAGAGAGGAGAAGAGGAGAGAAGAGAGGAGAAGAGAGGAGAAGAGAGAGAGAGGAGAAGAGAGGAGAGAAGAGAGGAGAAGAGAGGAGAAGAGAGGAGAGAAGAGAGGAGGAGAAGAGAGGAGAGAAGAGGAGAGAAGAGAGGAGAAAAGAGGAGAGAAGGGAGGAGGAGAAGAGAGGAGAAGAGAGGAGAAGAGAGGAGAGAAGAGAGGAGGAGAAGAGAGGAAAGAGGGGAGGAGGAGAAGAGAGGAAAGAGGGGAGGAGGAGAAGAGAGGAAAGAGGGGAGAAGAGAGGAGAGAAGAGAGGAGAGAAGAGAGGAGAGAGGGGAGGAGGAGAAGAGGAAGGTGTTCCCTCCAGCTTCTTACTTCTAGAAATGACCCCAGACCCAGATTTAGGTCATATTGCCCAAACCAGAACATCCTCATTCCTTTCCCCCGAACATCTCTCTCCCCGAAACAAGCGAATATGCTTGAGTCAGCTACACAGGCTGCAGCTGGACAGTGGCAGTGAGTCAACAAGGCCAAAAGTGATCTAAATCATGAGTAAGTAAAACAAACAGTATTATCTATGGGGCACGGTATGTTAGTTATGTTCCCCTACGGCCTGACCCAGATAATAAGGGCTGGACATGCAGACAGGCAGGCCGGCAGGCAGGCAGACAGGCAGGCAGGCAGGCAGGCAGGCAGGCAGGCAGGCAGACAGATAGAAGGCACAGTTAAGACTTCTGCTGTTGGTCTCATAAAAGCTCTCCAAGGAGGACTCTGTGAGGGTTCGGGTTAGAGGTGCTCTCTCTCCCTCAGCTCGAAAACAGCTTTCTGTGTTTCCCCACTAAGATCTGCTCACACCCAGAAAACCACTTCAGCAAGCGTGGAATGGCTGAACACACACACACACACTCACACACGCTCACACACACACACACACGCTGTCCAGTCCAGAGGGAGCAGGAGCAGGGGCCAGGAGGAAGCCCCACCCCAGCAGACAGAGGTCAGGAAACACTAACGTTTAGACGCAAGAACAGCAGGGGGGGGGGGGTCAGAGGTCGTGAGAGGGGACGAGCGACCAGCTGATAGCGTGTCGTCAAGCAGCTGATGGGATTCACAGACAGACGGACAGGGTCCAGAGACAGTAAGAATTGGAGTAAGAATTTTACCATTTACCAACAGTATATATCAATATTTTGATATTTATTCATACTTTATTTTTGCCGGCCCACCTGTAGTACCCTAGCGGACCACTAGTGGGCTGTGGCCCACAGGTCAAGAAACACTGCTCTACTCAATGAAAAACCGGTTTGTACTGAATAATATATTAAAATAACCAAATTCCTATGAATGCTACTAACTGCCTTGTGGGTTCCATAACTGTTATTCAGCCTCCTCTGCAAACTGGCTTTATCATGAGCTACATCAGTACATTTTAAAGTATAGCTGTACTGAACAAGTTCCTCTAAACCCCATTTAATGTATGTGTGTTCTCAGTGAGCACAAGCGAGGCATGTGACAAGCTTCAGGGAAAGTGACTGTTCTGAACTGGAAATGAGGAAGGGCTTCTTCAGAAATGAAGAGAACTTACTAATCACAACACACTCAGCTGTTTACGTCAGCACCGCGCCAGGAATGTAAACTGACAGTCCTCCAGTTAATCCTTGACTCAATCCCAGGATGCTTTGGGGGCGTAGATCAAACAGACATGTTTACAGTCCTTGGCACATTTACTCTGTCAAACTCCCAGTTCCTTCTCTTTTCTTAATCAAAGCAGCTTAAGCAAGATTGAAACACTGTAGCAGAACTGCTATGACAATTGAATTTCCCCCTGGGGAAATCAACTAATTTATGAACTGACTACATATACACCACACAATCTCTAAATCCAAACATCAGCCCTGAATACCTGGAGCAGTCTCTGATGAGCTGTTAAATCCATACTCATTCCACAAAATACTTTTCCTTGTATGAGCAATATCAGAAGAGAACTATTTGGGATTGCTTATCTAGTGACGCCAAAGCCACTGACCAGAGGTCAGTGTGACCTTCCAAACACACTGTTACATAACACGTGATAATGAGTAGAGAGAGATGGGGGGGTAGAGAGAGATGGGGGGGTAGAGAGAGATGGGGGGGGGGGGTAGAGAGAGATGGGGGGAGTAGAGAGAGATGGGGGGGGGGGGTAGAGAGAGATGGGGGGGGGGGGTAGAGAGAGATGGGAGATGCCCCATACTTACCCACCTTCCATCCCCCTCCCTTCCCTTCACAGACCAGAGGTATTCCCGTCTGAGGGGTCGAGCTGGGAGTGGGGCAGGGAGCGAGGGGGTGAGGGGGCGAGGGAGGCGCTGGGCATGTTCTCTGAAGCCCTGCAGAGGAATGCACTGTGAGGAATGCATGCGGGCAACAACAATGGTGGGAAAATAGCTGCCATTTCTTATCTCGTTAAGGAATTTCAGCAGTTTGACAAAATAAATTATTAAATAGGTGTATTTATTTATGTTCAAGGTGGAAGATGTATCTGGGTCCTGCTGCTTATCTTTCAGGGATATTATGAAAACGTACTGGTAAGTTATCTACCGTGCAAGAATACAGTAGATTCGACTGTGTTAGACAGGACTGTGTTGGACAGGACTGTGTTGGACAGGACTGTGTTAGACAGGACTGTGTTGGACAGGACTGTGTTGGACAGGACTGTGTTAGACAGGACTGTGTTGGACAGGACTGTGTTAGACAGGACTGTGTTAGACAGGACTGTGTTGGACAGGACTACACCAAAACACGATATGGGCTGAAGGCCGGAACGGAACATCAGTCCTGGTGAACACATAACATGAGTCAAGTCCACAAAAAGGCAAGAAAACGATTAGGAAAATAATAGCTATATTTCCAGATGGAGGGGGGGGGGGGTGTGTGCCAGTCCCAGACTGCACCTCTGGCATCGCTCAGGTCCAGCTCCTTCATGACACATCCCTGGAGGGGCACAGTCTACTTTGGGGAAGTTCTCTGGCCAGACCTAGGCCTAGCCTCTGACCTAGCTCCCAACCCTAACCCTAACCCTAGCCTCTGACCTAGCTCCCAACCCTAGCCTCTAACCCGTGCCTCTGACCTAGCTCCCAACCCTAGCCTCTAACCCGTGCCTCTGTCTTGTCCCCACGGCCTAGTCCTATCCTCCAGTCGCTAGTCCCAGCCTCCACTTCTCCACATAATTTACTTTCTTTGGCATACCACTGGGGAGGTATGTTCCTTGATCATTAAACTATCTTTGCTCCACATGACAAGAATATCTTGAAGACATAATCTTGAAGATGAGAAGGGTGATTCTGCTATTGAATACCAGAGCCTGCTTCTTCCACCAGACATGACTGTATGAGTCATCACTTAGGAATGTTTGGTTCTTCAGAAAAGTCACAAAATACACAACATATAAGATCCCGAAAGACTAGGCTCTTTAAGTGTGTTTTGCTTTAGCCAAGTGCTTTGTGAACGTGTCTCCAAACGACTCAATGACGTTGATCTGTGAAGAAAAAAACAACCCACAACAATAGCCTACGATACAATAAAATAAAATAAAAAAAAGTCACGTAGGTTGTAGCAGCACAGTCACCTGAGCTGCCTAGAAGAAACAGGCTCGCGTGCTATCACTTGATTGTTTTTGGCTGGCGCTGTTCGGTCCCTGTAAGCGTTCACGTACGCTAAAGGAAGGAAGGCGACGCCAGACATTCTCTGGCGACACGCTAGCCTAGCTAGCAGGCTAGTGACTGGAACCACTCACCATGCGAACAGCTTCTTCCAGGAAGATAGTTTTACTTTAGTTCACACCGTGCTGGGTCTACAGGTATGAAGGCCCACTTAACAGAATGTTAAAAATCTCGTTAACTTCCACAGACGTCAGGAATCTAGCCTCGCAAATGCCAGCTATGAGGCAGGCACTTTAAAAGTAGCTTTGGGATGACTGGCTGGAACACTATGAAGAATACACGTGGACAAGCCTCTGCATCTGACAGGAAACAGAAAGAATCTTATCTTTTGGCAGGTTTCTGCCAAGAGAGCAATAAGTTACAAACTAGTTTAGTAGTCATTTAGTTAGCAGACGCTCTTATCCAGAGCGACTTACAGTAAGTACAGGGACATTCTCCCCGAGGCAAGTAGGGTGAAGTGCCTTGCCCAAGGACACAACGTCATTAGGCACGGCCGGGAATCGAACTGGCAACCTTCAGATTACTAGCCCGCTTCCCTAACCGCTCAGCCACCTGACTCCCTATTTGCATTTACTGATTAGAATGTATCATCCAGAGAAAAAGTATCTATGTTCTGTACATATTCAGTAGTAGTAACATGCAGGTATGTTGCACTAAGGTACCTGTAACAGGTAGGTACTTTGTGGAAATGGTACTGAAGATGGTTCAGTGCTTTAGCAGTGAATGAGGATGTAACAGCGCCACCTGCTGGTCCTCTTATGAATCAAACTATCCAGCTGGTTCTTTCCCTCCAAAACAGGATCTGTTCAAACGGGCTATTAAAGCAACACGTTGCTGATTGTTGATCAAACTTTTAAGCCCCTTGAATAAGCCTGACAGGACTCAGTTGTGTGTTTACAGACTGCCTGCATCTTTACATTGACATTACATTTAGCAGACGCTCTTATCCAGAGCGACTTACAGTAAGTACAGGGACATTCCCCCCGAGGCAAGTAGGGTGAAGTGCCTTGCCCAAGGACACAACGTCATTTGGGTCTGATTAATAGCCCAACTCCCTAACCGCTCAGCCATCTGACCCCATTTAGTTTACGGGACAGTCGGCGCTCCAAACCAGGCCTTCCCTGGTCCTGGCTCGCTGAAGGCCCCTCGGAAGAATCTACACAAATCAAAACCTTCTCTGAGGAGAGTTCATGTCTCTGCTGCCAAATTCCTGATTCCTGTTACTGGCCTCACAGTGACGGTAACCATGGTTACAAAATACCGATCTTAAAAATAAAAAATACGAGGGGCCTGACATCTCTCCAGAAGTCTCCAATCACACACCAGGATGGAATCAGGAAACGCAACAACACATTCTTTAAGAAATTGGATTTCTGAATATATTTATATATAAAATATTCTTTATTTCGCATTCCAACACCCAGTCCCTCATGTCCCATATCTGGACATCAGTAAAACACACACACGCACACAGGCAATCAGCATGCCTACAGTTTAGCATTCCACATGGATGATATTAACATTCCATCAGCTTTCTCATGATGAACCACTGAGGGGTGAGGGAGGGGAGAGGGAAGGAGGAGGGGAGAGGGAAGGAGGAGGGGAGGGGAGGGGAGGGAGGGAGGGAGGAGGAGGGGGGAGGAGGGGAGGGAGGAGGGGAGGGAGGGAGGAGGAGGGGAGGGAGGAGAGGAGGTCATGACAGACTGGTACAGTGCTCACCTTCCTCCAGCAGGACTTGGTTACACCAGGAGGAGAGGAGGGGCTGGACACACACACACACACACACTCCTCAGACAGGCCTCCATGCTCCACTACCAGTCATCCATCCTGGCAGGACCCAGCCCACGCTGCAGAAGAGCTGGGTGGAGGAGAGGCTGCCAAGAACTGTTACACCGTGCCCATAACCTCCTCAGGTCCAGTCCTTCACTTCATGTTCACTTCCTGTTCACTTCCTGCTTCCTGTCGGGCTGGGCGTAGCGGAGGAGGGTGCGGGCGCTGTCGTCCCTCAGACCCTGGATGTGTGCGTCGAGCTGCAGCAGGAGCTGCTGGGAGCGCTCCTCCTCATCCTCCAGGAAGCGGGACGCCACTGCCTCCACCGGGGAGGCGGCACAGCGCCCCTACAGGACGGGAGGGAATCCGTCAACACACAAACACACTACTTACTATGTTTAGTCATTATTATTGTGTGGCCTGTAGACATTGTCAGGCCAGACTAAATGACCAGGTTAGGTTAGCCAGGTGTGAGAGCAGGTGAGGACTGACGTGTGAGGGCAGGTGAGGACTGACGTGTGAGGAGGGGGAGTCTCACCATGGGGAACACCTCCTCACTGGCCAGCAGGTGAAGAGCTTCCTCTGAGCTGGAACACTGAGCCTCTGGACCAGCACCAGGAACAGGAGAGGGTCCACTAGGAGCAGTTTGGAGCTGTGACCCATCCCCTTTGTGTTTCCTCACCTCTGAGGAACTGCAGGAGGAGGCAGAGGAGGAGTTCTGTTGCTGGGAGGAGTGGGAGAGGTTCTCCAGCTGTCTGTACAGCCTGTGGATGTCCTGCAGCCTGGACTCCGTCACCTCCTCCTGCCTGGACGAGACAACACCACTAGGCTGACCACACCTCTGTGTGTATGTTTGTATGTGTGTGTGTCTCTGTGTGTATGTGTGTGTGTGTACCTGTCCAGAGTGGGGGCAGCGTGGCCGGGCCTGGCAGGGCCGTGAAGCAGGGCTCTCTGGTACTTGTCCTGCCAGGTCTGAGCACTGGCCTCCAGCCTCGCCCCGGCCGCTGCCAGCCCCTCTCTCAGCTGCTGGTTCTCCTGCTCCAGACTGGCCAGAGACGACACATAGCTCTCCCTCAGAGAGCCCAGAGAACACTCGTCCTTCTGAGGGGGGAGGAAGGGGGGAGGAGGAGGGGAGTAAGGAGGGAGGAGGGGGGAGGAGGAGGAGGGGGGAGGAGGAGGGGGAGGGTAGGAGGAGGCAGGGAGAGTAGAGAGATTGAGGAGAAACACAGTGAGAGAGAGACATCAAGGTGAGGGACAAACTAATTCAAGACGATCCAGACTAAGTGCAATCCTGTCTGTTCTGTCAAGACTTAAACAGGAAGCAGAGACCTGGGGCGAGCGCTTCTCCACCCTCTCCAGGAGGTCGTTCAGATGCTGGTTCTCAATCTTTAACGTCTCCAGCTGCACCCGAGTCACCTGGCCAGCCCGGAGGAACACACACACACACAAGTTTGTTTTTCTATCCTAGTGGGGCCCGAGCATTCACTTCCATTCAAAATTGTATCTCTAACAAGTTTTTCCTGTTCCACTATACTTGTGAGGACATTTGGTCACCACAAGGGTAGTTCATCAAGACCAGACACACACGCACACCCCCCTCAGGAGAGCGTCCCCCTACCTTCAGCTCTGCGGCAGCGCCTCTCCGCCCGCTCCACCTCTCCTCTCAGCTGCCGCTCCATGCTGGAGGCGGAGCCACTGAGCGTGGCGATGGTGATGTCACGCAGGTGCAGCTCATTGGTCAGCTGGGACACCTCCTTCCTCATGCCCTCCACCTGGCCGCTCCGAGTCTGCTCCGCCCGCAGGAGGTCCTCCCTCAGCTGCACACAGGAAGTCAGGGACAGGAAGTCAGGGACAGGAAGTCAGCTTCTAGTGTTTCAGAGCTGCTTTTCCTCCACCTCTTTCTCTCCCATCCTCTCTCTCTGCATGTCTTCCCCTCCCTCCCTCCCTCCCTCTCACCTTCCTGACCTCCTGCGCTCCGTGGGGGAGATCTTCTCCAGCCAGCCTGTGGTCCTGCTCCCTCCTGGTCATCTCTCCTCTCTGCTTGCTCAGGGTCTCCATTCTGACAGGAACACTCATAATATATTTTACAATTTCATAACATCCAGTACACTACTACTCTAACTGTCTGAGTCAGTACAGAGCTGACTCTTCCTGTCTGAGTCAGTACAGAGCTGACTCTTCCTGTCTGAGTCAGTACAGAGCTGACTCTACCTGTCTGAGTCAGTACAGAGGTGACTCTACCTGTCTCGCAGGCGGCCCAGCTCAGCGCGGAGGTGACCCTCACAGGCGCGGGCGGCGAGCAGCTGGGTGGACGTCAGCTCCAGGTCCTGACGGAGCGTCTCTACCCCCGGACACGTCCCCTGGGCCCCGAGGCAGTCCTCCAGCGCCCTGCACACACACACACACACACACACGAGACCCACACAGAGGACGCCAATGATGGAAACACTCTCCACACGTCATTCTGAATGCAATACAACTCCTGCCAGCTCTGACGAGATGGTGTGCCCATGACTGAGGGAACAGGCCTAGCCCCTGGACCTGCACCCACCTGATGGTGAGTTCTTTGGCATGCAGGGCGTGGGTGAGCCTCGACACCTCACTGCGTAGCTGCTGGAGCTGCAGGCTGGGGCCCTGGAGGGCCAGGGGGCCCTGGGGGAACAGGGGGCCACGCTGACCCTCCTTCTCCGAACACACCTGGATGTAGAGCACAGTTACCACACGACCAACATATCCATCATGCACAGAAATGAACCCTCCAACAAGACACACATCCAACCTGCCAACATCCAACCTGCCAACATCCAACCTGCTCACATCCAACCTGCTCACATCCAACATGCTCACATCCAACCTGCTCACATCCAACCTGCTCACATCCAACCTGCTCACATCCAACCTGCCACATCCAACATGCTCACATCCAACCTGCTCACATCCAACCTGCTCACATCCAACCTGCTCACATCCAACCTGCTCACATCCAACCTGCTCACATCCAACCTGCTCACATCCAACCTGCCAACATCCAACCTGCTCACATGCCAGCTGCCCTGCTTGGTCTGTTTCCATCACACCTCGTTCCAAAACTCCTCCCACCATTCTAATCCTGTCTAACCTTGAGTCTAACATGCCGGCAGCCAATAATAACATCCCATAATAAACAATGACATCATCCTGAGAGCTGTATCTGGCAGCGGCTGTCCCAGCCCTCCCACCAGCTCTGCCCTCCCACCAGCTCTGCCCTCCCACCAGCTCTGCCCTCCCACCAGCTCTGCCCTCCCACCAGCTCTGCCCTCCCACCAGCTCTGCAAGCCCTTCACTGGGCCCCAACCTCTCTCCCCTGCCTGCCCGCCAGCCCCCAAGCTGGGTCCTACCCTGCAGCCCTCCCTCCGGCTGGGTCCTACCCTGCTGCCCTCCCTCCGGCTGGGTCCTACCCTGCTGCCCTCCCTCCGGCCGGGTCCTACCCTGCTGCCCTCCCTCCGGCCGGGTCCTACCCTGCTGCCCTCCCTCCGGCCGGGTCCTACCCTGCTGCCCTCCCTCCGGCCGGGTCCTACCCTGCTGCCCTCCCTCCGGCCGGGTCCTACCCTGCTGCCCTCCCTCCGGCCGGGTCCTACCCTGCTGCCCTCCCTCCGGCCGGGTCCTACCCTGCTGCCCTCCCTCCGGCTGGGTCCTACCCTGCTGCCCTCCCTCCAGGGCTCTCCTTCCTGCAGGAGGCGCAGGCGCTCCAGCTCCAGCTCCTGGCCGTGCAGCGTGTCCTGGGCCCTCTGCAGCTGGCCCCGCAGACGCTCCACCTCCACCCTGCTGGCCCCCTCCTGCAGCCAGGGGGGCTGGGCCTGGCGGGATGCACACGCACACGCACACACACTCTTTGTTTAAGATGTGTTGTTGTGATATTATATAATAAGTTGGACATCCTACATGCATGTTTTTCCCCGTCACCTTGCTGTTGGAGCTCTGCTCAGTCTTCCTCTGGGCCTCCAGCCTGGAGACGAGCTTCTGGAGCTGAGCTTTCTCCAGCTCCCACTGGGCCGAGTGCCCACGGAACTCCTGCATAACACATCAGGAGCAGCCCTCAGTCAGCCACCAGGGGGAGCTACCAGCCAGCTCCATGACTGCAGCACATCAACACTGGTTAAACACATCAGTAGAAGTGTGGAGGTTCGTAGAGATGTCCTGCACCTCCAGCTTGCCGTTGAGGCGGGCGACCTCCGAGCCGTCGTCCCTGGCTCCCTGGCGAGACGCCTTCTGCTGTTTGCTCTGGAGCTTCTGGTAGCTGCGCTTCAGTTTAGACAACTGTGGTGAGAGAGAGAGGCACAGCAGAGTGGAGGGGTGAAACGTGGAGAAGTAAGTCTGGGCGTGAGATGAATTTGGCTACAATATGGATTTTTGTACTACAACTGAGTAGAGAGGCTGCAGTACGGAGAGTACAAGTTTCACTTTTTTTTTTTCAACCTTTCAAAAAATAAAATAACCCTCTCTCTCTCTCTCTCCCCCCTCTCTTTATCTCCCTCCCTCTCTCCCTCCCTCTCTCCCTCCCTCTCTCCCTCCCTCTCTCTCTCTCTCCCTCTCTCTCTCTCTCCCTCTCTCTCTCATGGGTCTTGACTGGGCACCTCATCTCGGACGTGCAGAAGTTGCTCCTCGTACTTGGCGACTGTCTCCTGTCTCCCAGCCTGGACCTCCAGCAGCTCCCTGCGGAGCGAGACCACCTGTGGACACAGGGAGGATTCAGACACACGGACAGTCAGCTGTTTGGTTTGGGATATTTTGGGGGCATTTTTCATACAGACAGTTTTAAGTGAAGTGTGACAGTAAGGCAGAGAGAGGGTGAGAGAGAGACAGAGAGAGGGTGAGAGAGAGACAGAGAGAGGGTGAGAGAGAGACCGAGAGACAAAGAGAGAGACAGAGAGAGAGGAAGACATGCAGCAAAGGGCCCAGGCCGGTTCACTTAGAGACCACACTCTACAGGAACATGAACACAGCTGTCATGCAGGGGTTGATCCCCCCGTCACCTTTCGGCAATTTCTGTCAGGCTTCAATCATGCATCTCCAAAAGGGACCAGATGTTCTCAAAATACAAACCAAGTGCAAATTCACAAAATACTTCAAAAGAACTTCTAGAAATTCATCCAGTAAGTCTCTAAACAACTTAAAACACTGTGCTGCGTTATCAGTTTGTTTAAGCATTTGCATTAAATGCATACTATTAGTGTGCTTCCATGAAAATATTTCATCCATCCATGTTCAGGAGCTCCACACACATTTAGTTGATGGATATGGGCCAGATCCCATGCAGGAAGCCGCTTGCTTCACAGCGTGTTCACCTGCTGTAGTCTCTTCTCCACTACCTCTCGCAACATCCGAAACCCCTGTTCCCTGGAGGTCTAACAGGGACTCCACCGCCTGCCTCACTCGCAACATCTCACAGGACCACGGAGAGATACGGACAAGACAACATCACCGTTGACATTGTAAATCAAAGGGAAACGTATAGCCTACATTTTACGAACGCACCAGAGATCACTGTACCTCTGAGTTCCGCTGGTCTAGAAGAGTTTTGGACGACAGCAGTTCCTGCTCGCCTCTCTGCAGACGCAACTCCATAGCCTGAATCTCAGCCTCCCACTCAGTCTTCTTGTTGTTGACCATGATGTCTATCTGTTTCATCAACTCTTGCAGCTCCGGCTCACACGACGACAGCACTGAGCTATCACAGGGAACAAGACAAGACGGGATTTCACCTAGACACGACTTGTGTTATTTAGCTAACGCGGCCAATGATACTAGCTAGATACTTTACCTGCAATCACTTAGTTAGACTAGCTAGTTGTAACTACAATTCTGTCATTAACTCATTTACTTACCCAACTTCATGGTCTTGCAGTGACCCCAAAAAGGCCCGTTCCATCTCAGAACCTTAGAAAAGGTGTCCTCAACGACTTTCTAATTGTTATTGTGAGCTAGCTCTCTAGCTAACTTGTAAGACACAGGTTATAAGCTAGGCCACCTGGAACCATTGGAAAGTACTGATATTGTACGTAACTTACGTGTCTAGCCAGAAGATATCTAACGTAACATTTCACACACAGTATTGCTTGTTAGTTATGTAGTTACCACAGCTACCTGACGGCTTGGTTAGCATCTGTGGGACTTGACTGGTGTTTACAGTTCTACCGCTCAACAGCAGTGCGCACAGCATTATGGGACTTCTCATACAGAATTTTGTAGACTCTGTTTCAAGAGAACAGACGTCTAAAATATAAATGAACACTCAGAACAGTGTAGAGATAAGTGATAAAATATCTAACTAATTATGGATGTTACATTACAATTACTGTTACATTAGTAGAATAAATCGTTAGTAATCAAATAACGTTGCTTTTCTAAGATTTATAAACCCGTAAAATACCACTATGTGCACGTGGCTCGTTGGTCTAGGGGTATGATTCTCGCTTCGGGTGCGAGAGGTCCCGGGTTCAAATCCCGGACGAGCCCAAAGTTTCATTTTGAACCATCTTAAACGGAGATGGAGGACAAAACAAACAAAATAAAAATGATTACCCGACAAAAAAAAAACAATATTTGTGGCCCAACGTAATGTGGATTTTATATTACTACGCCTCGTGTTTGCCTGTAGTAATTTCGGTTTCCTGAGGAGGGCAGTATGTAAGCTGTCCTTTATATTGGCTTATCAAGCCAATATTATCAAGTTGACTTAGTTAGCTGAACGCTTGGTATGAAATACACACAAAGCGTTCACTATCATTACAAGTTTATTCAGAAGGACTGGAACAACAGGCACAAAACATTATCATACGTGAGCTAAATAGCCAAAATGCTATCTTTAATTGTTGTCGCTTCTGTTTATTTTGCACACACATCAGTGCCCATTCTCCATCGCACCCCCTTCCTTTCCCCTTTCTCCACCTGTCCCCTGTCAAACAAACAAAAGCCCTCAGCTACCAGCCAGTGAGCCAGCGAGGCCGAGCCCTCGACCCCCCTCCGTGCCTGGGGGGGTCAGAGGACTGTCTCTGGCCGTCTCCTGCGACGGCCCAGCTGTTGTGCCGGTTGGGCTCGCCCTGGGAGGAGAGGAGCGACAGCGCTGTCCCGCCCCCACAACACAGACGCTTTAAACAGGAGGGAGGCAGAACAGCGGGCCACTTCCCTGTCTCTGTGTTCCCTGTGTGTAAACCGGCTGATCACTCGCGTCTTTGGAGTAGATCTGCACGGGCACCAACCGTAGCCCAGGAAACGCTTTTTATTGTAAGTACTGGATATCAGCTTTGTTTGATTATCAGTTATATTTCTGTTAGACTGTTAATTTTGTTAGACTGTAATTGAGATTGATATTAAATGTATACTACTGAAAGTCAAGTGCTAGTTCTCAAATAATTGATTTTCCAACACTCTAGTCCTACATAGTATTGGCTTAAATACATTTACATTTTTAAACTTAAGCTTTAAAAATATCTTGAACTTCAGACTCACATCACATAATAGCCATAGAAGGCATCTAAGATTTATTTAAGTACATTCATTAAAGATTCTTTATAGAGTTGACTGGAGAGAACTTCAGTCACTTCTCTTTTCATAATATAACGCTTCTCTTTTTTACCATGTATTATTGTCATTGTTCTCAAACACTGATTCTCACTGTCAGATGTCTTTTGTTCTGATTTACATTTAGTCATTCTGATTGTCTCTATAGAGAAGTTACCTTCCAACCTGTCAACCGCCTGGTTCCTGTTTAAAGACCCAATCACACGATCCCCTTCCAAGTCAGCTGACAGGAAGAGTCTCCGTTTTGCCAGGTCATCTTCGTCCTCCCCACTCCAGCAACCCTAGCCAGGGGTCCAGTGCTGCAGCCCAGGTTCTCCCCCCAGGGTTCTCCCCTTCAACGTTCTCTGCAGTGTTCTCCAGGTTCCCCCCAGCTCTCCCCAGCCATGGTTCTGTGCGAGGACGGGGATTGCGGCGTGTGCCTGCAGCGCTTCTCCCGTCAGGAGCGCATCCCCAGGGTGCTCCACTGCAGACACACGTTCTGCGCAGCATGCCTGGAGACCATGTCTCAGGTCAAGAGCGGCATGGTGACGGTGGTCTGCCCGCTGTGCAGACAGATGACCTGCGTGGGCCGAGGACGCACCCTCAGCGAGGCTCTCTGGGTCGACAGCAGACTGTGGGAGCAGATACCAGATAAGCCAGAGGGAGAGGAGGAGGGAGAAGGGGAGGGGGCGGGGGGCAGAGAAGAGAAGGAGAAGGCGGAGGCCAGTGGACAGACACAGGGCTCCTCACAGGCAGAATGGTGGGTGCTGTTTTGTTGTTGTGTGTAGGTGGTGTGCATGCAGAGATGTTTTTATTGTGAAACTTCAGACAGCCCAGCTTCTCTTCAGCGTGTGTGTACTGTGTGGACATCACATGACACAGGAGCACATCATAACACATTGACACATCTCTTTGCCTCCACTCACAGCCCTTCCTCGAAGCACTCGAGGACCAAGCTGAAGTTTCCAGGCTTCCTGAGGACCTTCAGTCTGAATAAGCAGCCTCAGGAGAGGATCGTGCCCGGGGGCAGCGTGTACGTGCCAATCACTCACATCTTCCTCTGTCTCTGTCACACTGTACAGCTCACTATGTGAGGCTGCAGCTCATATGTTGCGAAACCGAGAGAGATGTTTCATCACGAGTAACCAAACTGTATCGGCTCAGTGACATTGAAAACACCTTGAGAAATCACACAAGTGATTAAGAAGGAGTTTAGCTGCAACCTCTCTCTGTTTCTTCACTCCTCCTGTTTATCATCTTGTGTTTACCACCTCACCTTCATCATTACTGTACAACAGTTAGTTCACAAGACATTCACATTTAGTGTACCTTCATTTATTGATAAATGTACTGCATTGAACTGGGTAGTCACTTGCCAGTTGCTGTGTTTGGTACAATAACATTGTGTTTGCTTGGTTTCACAGGGAGATGAAATCTTGGAGGAGGCTGTCAACCGAAGACACTTTCTAGAAAGGAAACCGACAGCAGCGGAGTTCCTCGTTACGCTTACACCCCCACGCATGCACATTCCCTTCCGGAGGAGAACCCTTGTCTGGTGTTGTCTTCCTGGTGAAACTCAGTCAGCCATGACCCTCCAGGACAGCTCTGGGGACCAGGAGGACAGGGCAGCTCTCTCTGGGAGTCTGGGCCAGCCGACAGCCCTGTCAGGAGGCAGTGAAACCAGCCCAGTCACTTTGGTTCTCCAGTAGATATTTCAACCTTAATTCCTTGCAGCTGGTACTCTGGGATTTGGTTCAGCTGTCCCAACAGAGCAGTGGCTCAGAAGACTGGGCCCTCCCACCCAACAGATGGCCTTCTAAGGTTGTCTCCCTTCCTCCCTCCCCATCCTCCATCCCTCCCCACAACCTCAATCGTTTGCAAGACGGCTATTTAATTTATTGTCAGCTTTGTATTTATGCCCACTGTATTTAAGCCCACGTTTATTATTGATTAAAAAAATCATTTAAAATATTCAACTTCTCTTTGTGTTGTCGTTTACCCTCCTCAGTCAACGTGTTTGACTGTGACTTCATCACTCACCAGTTCACCTGCCCTTTCACGAAACCATTAGAATCGGCATCCATCTGGCATCGGAAGCTATAGTCTGTCCTGAAAGTTATAAGAACCTAAAACACGGAACACACACACAAAACAATGAGATTAATTTCTCTATTCAAATGCGGAGCTAATTGTGTCACATGTGAGGAAAGAGCCGAGCATATTTTAATGTGTTTTGTTTTCAGAAGCAGCGAACCCATTAAAGCTAATCGACTTCTTGCCTCACCAGACAGGCGTCGTTTCCAAATCCCTCACGACACATTTCACATTAAAGCGGCAGAGAAAATACAAGTGAGACAAGTGGGGGATTTCTCAACGCTGTAACACGGTCAAGATTACTTAGGTGGGTTTGAATCAGAACAATAACCAGCCACAAAGGACTCGTTCACCCATGTTAAGTGGATTATGAGCTCTTTTCACTGAGCATCTGTCCAGTGCTACACGTTTGGAGATATTAGACCAGTGAGCAGGATCATCCGTCCATGCAAATGGGATAGCTCCTATTGTGTTAATGACGACTAGTCCTACATGTAAACAAACACCCTTCAGGACTAGCGCTGTGGTCAGGACTAGCGCTGTGGTCAGGACAGGGCAAAGAGGTTTGATTACTTACGTTGATGTGCGAAAAACGATAAACATATAAATATTGTGTCAGTGCGCTACATTTACTAAAAAGTTACCAAGTAAATGTAGAGCCATTTAACCTAATGGAGCAAAAATAAAACCACTAACGATGCCGGACGTGCTAATAACAGCTAGCTATGCAATGCGTTAGCAGGCTCAGGGCTGCTGAGTCAGAGGATCGTTTGTGGCCAGGCAGGTTTGAGGCAGGTTTGAGGATGGTTTGGATGGTGTGCAGGCCGGGGCAGGTGCAGTATCACCTACGTGGGTGTGAGAAACAACAGGCCTTATGTAGACAGGTGTGTAAAATGACTAACTGCCACGGTGTTAGGCAGGTTGGCATCAACACACTGTCTTTGGCCCAGTTTCCCAGACATGGATTAAGCTTAGTCCTAAAGTAAGAGAAGAGAAGATCTCCATTGAAAATGTTTTAGTCTAGGACTAAGCTTAATCCATGTCTGGGAAACTGGGCCATAGTGTTTGGTCGATTAATCAATTTTAACATAAAAATCGACAACATCTTTGTATGCATCTCTTTGTTTGGTCGAGGTCTTCAAGCGCTGCTACATGTGCTGTGTGGTGTCTGACCTGAGCGATCTGATTCGCCAGTCTCAAGCCATGGTGGAGTGTATGTGTGCGAGTGTGCGTGTGTGTGTGCATGTGAGTTTGTGTGTGTGTGCTCATTGACCTGCCACCAGCTGATCTGTGCTCAGCCAGAGGGGGGTCCTGCATCTATGCAAATGAGCACCCTGGGGCAATATTAAAAACGGTTGAATATGCAGAGAACAAGTTGGTAGCATTCCCTCCAAAACAACCTTCACACTCAGAGCTTTCTATGACAGAGCTGTTCAGGAGGATGTTCTCATACAACCTGATTCACATCTCCAGCTCTGTGTGTTTGCTTGGCAAGCAAAATGGAAACTCCAGTTTAGCTGTTACTGTACCTTTATTGACCCAGAAACTTGTTAACTTATTCTTATTGTCAGGGCGTGTTGCAACACGTACCATCAGACCCTTGCAGCTACATGATGTGGATGTACATTAGCAGTCATCTATTAACACATATTTACAATAAGACGAGTACTTTGTACATAAACACATTGAACTCAATGTACCCAAAAAAGGTCAAAACAAGAGTCACATGTTGTTTTGGTAATAAGACATCTTTATTGATCATTTGGACAGACATGCTCGATCTCTACGCTGTGTGAAGGAAGAGCCAGCGCTGAGAGACCCTGGCCTGCTCGTCTGAGCGCTGACAGGACACACACACACCTGGGACACACACACACCTGGGACACACACACACCTGGGACACACACACACCTGGGACACACACACACCTGGGACACACACACACACCTGGGACACACACACACCTGGGACACACACACACCTGGGACACACACACACACCTGGGACACACACCTGGGACACACACACACCTGGGACACACACACACCTGGCCTACTCATCTGAGCGCTGACAGGACACACACCTGGGACACACACACACCTGGGACACACCTGGGGGACTGCGGCCACCTAGGGCCACTCGCTCCTCTTGGCCTTGATGTGGCTGTGTCACTCAAACATCCTTCTGCTTCAGGAATGCTCTTCTCCAGAATGATCAGGACAGGACAGGGGAGTGGTCTCTGCTGTGCTCTGATGGGGGTGGGGTGGGGGGGTAACAGGACAGGGGAGTGGTCTCTGCTGTGCTCTGATGGGGGTGGGGTGGGGGGGTAACAGAAAAAAGTGAAGGGCAGTAGGCCTCTATGGCAAATTCTCTATCACCACACCCTCTATCATCACGTACCATTAAATACCCCATAACATCCTCATTAAATACCCCCCACCCAGCCGCCCCACCTTGAAAACTTCTTGCAGAGTTTCTGAGCTCGAGGAGAAACCCAATCCTAGACATCAGGTGTACTCCAGATAACCTTCTTTTTTTTAATCTTGAATGAATTCACCTAATATAAAATACGATTCTTATATAGGGCAGCTACGGCTGTAAGCGTCAATGTGAGTCGGATATCGACCTCAATCATCTCTATTCAGAGAGTAACTAGTGTCAGACAGCGATTTACACATGTAAAGACTGGACAGCACAACACGCTCCCAATGTCTCTCCTAGAGACCTCAGCTACATCATGGGTCCCCTCTTTACTGTACCGCTACATGACCATCCTTTACAGACCCACGCATAGGTCCAACCCCCGGCCCAGCCCAGATGCCCCCCGCCCAGACCAGACAAGCTGCCCCTCTACAAGCTGAGCTCTACTGACCTTCACCACGAGGCACCCCAAATGTTATAAAGATAACCAACAGTTTTTACAGCGTCTGTACAACCGCAGGACTACATTTCCACTAAGTCTAGAAGAAGTTCTTAAAAAGTGCATTAACGGTTGACTTCAAAGACATTTAAAACTCAAAGTCGTGTTTTGATCACGGGTCGACCGTAATGCCGACCCGCTAGGCTCCACCCCGACTCTAACAACAGGACCAGAGTGACCAGCATGTTAACCTGGCTATAGAATGGCAACGTAGCATTGCATAACGCTAACATCAGTAGTGCTAACTGGAACTGCAAAGTAGAAGAGCAGCACTATGTGGACAGACCACCTGGGATTACACGGCTGAATATTTACAAGTGAAGCGCCTAACTACTTAGCTAACATGAAAGGTCTACGTGTGCAAATGAGTGTTTCTATGTAAAGAGTGTAAATGTTCACTGCTCATCGACCCCGAGGATGACGGATTCTCGGTTCTTCGAACTCCTCTAAGAAACTATGTCAAAAACAATCGTCAGATCCACAGAATGAAAATGAGTAAGGAACAGCGCTTGGGTGGTGTGTGTGTGTTGTGTGTGTGTGTGTGTGGTGGAGAGGGGGGGGGTCAACCTATGTATAACTACACAGCCAGTTAGTACACAACACAGCCTCAGCAGGAAGAGTGTCTGTGGACCACCTCACACACAAGGGTAAACAAAGAACTAAATCAGATCCGTTAGTGATGTGGGCAACAACCTGGGAGTCCAGAACGAACCAGCTTGGCCCACTGCAGTTCCATTCTCAAGCTGCCTATAGAAAGCTTACATTTACACACACACACTCGACAGTGGAAGGTAAACTCAAAGAGTACAAGTCCAGTGTCACAAAACTGTCGAAGCAAAACAGAACGTATGACAAGACGTTTTCTCCGTAAGTGCAGTAAGTCACAGGTAAGGTAAACATGGTCAAGCTTGTGTACATTAAACAGACCGGGACGACAGCTCAACAGAAACCATGTTCATGCATTACATACTCAGCAGTTACTGCTGGATTTGCGTCGCTTTGTCCCACAGCAACTTCAAGCACAAGTTGTAAACTTGTGTGTTGTCTGTGTCACTTCAGAGCGTTTCTTTCGATATACAAAATTACAAAAGAAAAATGTAAACCTAACATTCAAACTTTTTACCCCTCAAAAAAGTATACACACATTTTGGGATTTTTTGGGCACATTCTCTGTTTGTTTTGTTTGCTTTTCCTATTTTTGAGACTTTTTTTGTGGCAATTTCGTTAACAAAGCACACTATTTTACTACTCATATGTAGACTGTGACTCCAAGTAATGACCAATGTTCAGGTGAAAAGGTCAGATTCAAATCTGGGAATTCAACTGGCTAACCAATAGGAAGCAAAACAAGAAGCATGTGGTGAAGACGGTGCCCAATCAGGTGCTGAGTATTAACAAGAACACCCGCCCTCGGTCGTCTGCGGCTCCTGTGGTTTGTCCAGCTTGATGTCAATCACTGGAGACAATGGTTAAGGAAAAAAGCTCAACATTTATAAACAGACATTTCTGACACAAACATATATTCTAAGAAATTTAAAAAAAGGGAAATTACACATATTATGATCTGTAAAAAATTTCTTATCACCCGTCAAGAAAGCAGGATAGGTGAAAACCAACTGTGGAAACATATGTGTTCACATCCCATTCATGGAGGAGGGAGATGAGAGATTTTTGGGGTGTTTCTGAGGGCCATGGTTACCTGCAGGTGTTACTGGTTCACTACCGCCACTAGGTGGCACTCTTGTTCACAGCTTCACTGCTGCGCTCCTCTGAAGACAATGAAGAAGGGCGTCAACACATGAACATTCTCCTGAGTGTTTTATCCACAAGTCTAATATGAGCTCACATAAACCAGGAAGTAAACAAGACACACAGACAAGAGACACATCGACTACAAAAAGGGAAAAGATTACAGGGACATTCTGGGAGAGACAGTGTCTGGATGTTTTCCTTCTAGTATTCCCTACGGTGATGTCACCCAGCCGAGATACAGAGAGTCGTTTACACACAGAGCAGAGTCCCCTGAGGCCAGGGAGGAGAGGTTTCCAAGGACATGACACCTGTCAAGGAACGTGCGTGCGTGTGTGTGTGTGTGTGTGAGTGCTGTCTGTTTCTGTGTGTGAGTGTATGCACGTGTTGTGCATCACACCAGCCACACTTTCCCTAATGAGGGCTTCTGTCCTGCAGCTTCCACACCAACCCTGCTCTACACCTCAGTTTAATAATGACCTGCTTGATAGGATAAATCAGGTTCATCCTAATGAGGGCTGGAGCCACGACTGCAGGAGTGAAGCTCTGCAGGAGTGAGGCTCTGCAGGAGTGAGGCTCTGCAGGAGTGAAGCTCTGCAGGAGTGAGGCTCTGCAGGAGTGAGGCTCTGCAGGAGTGAAACTCTGCAGGAGTGAAGCTCTGCAGGAGTGAGGCTCTGCAGGAGTGAAACTCTGCAGGAGTGAAACTCTGCAGGAGTGAGGCTCTGCAGGAGTGAGGCTCTGCAGGAGTGAAGCTCTGCAGGAGTGAGGCTCTGCAGGAGTGAGGCTCTGCAGGAGTGAAGCTCTGCAGGAGTGAGGCTCTGCAGGAGTGAAACTCTGCAGGAGTGAAACTCTGCAGGAGTGAGGCTCTGCAGGAGTGAGGCTCTGCAGGAGTGAAGCTCTGCAGGAGTGAAGCTCTGCAGGAGTGAGGCTCTGCAGGAGTGAGGCTCTGCAGGAGTGAAGCTCTGCAGGAGTGAGGCTCTGCAGGAGTGAGGCTCTGCAGGAGTGAAGCTCTGCAGGAGTGAAGCTCTGCAGGAGTGAGGCTCTGCAGGAGTGAGGCTCTGCAGGAGTGAAGCTCTGCAGGAGTGAAACTCTGCAGGAGTGAAGCTCTGCAGGAGTGAGGCTCTGCAGGAGTGAGGCTCTGCAGAAGCAGACTTTGCATCTCTGCAGCTGTGTGGAAAACATGAGAATCTATTAGATGTGGAGGTTATCTCCAGGGGGCTGTGTGTTCAGATTGTGTTGGGTTAGGTATGACTGTACGAGGGAGAATAGTTTTTTAACCAGGCCAGATAAGTAACCCCAGACTGAAGCCTTTAGCAAGGACGAGCCCCCTCTCCTACAGGCAGCTCACCTCTCTCCTACAGGTAGCCAGCCTCCTCCCACTCTCCTCCTCCCCCCCTTCTCCCATCTCCTCCTCCTCCTCCTCTCATCTCCTCCCCCTCTCCTCCTCTCCTCCTCCTGCAGCTGCTCTCTCTGTAGCTCTGCAGAGGCGGACCGAGGAGCAGGAGGAGCTCTGACACTAATAAATCAGCCTCACCCTCCTCTCCCTTCCCCCAATCAGCCTCACCCTCCTCCTCCTCTCCCTCCCCCCAATCAGCCTCACCCTCCTCTCCCGCCATCTCCACCTAAGACATCATATCAGGTCATCCTCCATTCAAAGGTGAACCTTCTCCAGAAAACCCAGACAGCTCTCTGCATCCCGATGCTCTGAGCATCGCTAAACCCACCTCGTAAAAGTTGCTTCACAGGGAAAAATAAACGAGAGAGAGCTTTTAACCCGCACATTAAAACGAAAAGACATTTTCATAAATCATCCACTGTTACCATAGCGATGGCACCTTGCCTTCCGGGGGCTGAGGAGGAGGTGAGAGTCTGCAGCCGTCGCCGTGGGAAACCAGCTACTACACTAACATCAGGTCAGACGAAGCCTTTAGGCCGGTGCATGTGTGTGTGTGACTGAGTATGCTTGTGTGTGTGAGCATGTGAGTGAGTGTGTGTGTGACTGACGTGATGAGGCTAAGACTGTCCTCTTTAGAGTGTGTGTGAGGAGCAGCTAGCTAACCCTGCAGCCAGTGGGCTCTTCAGGGTTCTGGCACCTCTGATCAGGGCTGTTTAACACGGCCCTGGAGCCAAGATGGCCGCCACTAGAATAAAGCTAGTATTTAACACGGCCCTGGAGCCAAGATGGCCACCACCAGAACAAAGCTAGTGTTTAATACGGCCCTGGAGCCAAGATGGCCGCCACTAGAACAAAGCTAGTGTTTAACACGGCCCTGGAGCCAAGATGGCCGCCACCAGAACAAAGCTAGTGTTTAATACGGTCCTGGAGCCAAGATGGCCACCACTAGAATAAAGCTAGTGTTTAACACGGCCCTGGAGCCAAGATGGCCGCCACCAGAACAAAGCTAGTGTTTAATACGGTCCTGGAGCCAAGATGGCCACCACTAGAATAAAGCTTGTGTTTAACATGGCCCTGGAGCCAAGATGGCCGTCACTAGAATAAAGCTAGTGTTTAACATGGCCCTGGAGCCAAGATGGCCGCCACTAGAATAAAGCTGTTTCCAAGGGTCATGTATAGATTTACACTAAATGACGGTGCGCTGTGTTCACCCTGCCTGCTTGTGTGAGGGAATGATTTCTCCCATCCTGAGTATAAAGAGCTCAACAGGCCCTGTGGTTCAGTGAAACAGTGAATGTGTAAGAAACCTCCTCTGGGGAAGGATATGTTCCACACTGGCGTTCACACAATGTGACCGTGTGTTTTGCTTTCCTAGCTTGTGTAAAGACCTGCTTTTCAGTTTTTATTCAACCTGTTTTGCAGCAGCCCTTTGTGGGCTTTAAAAGGAGCTAAATCCTCACAGTAAAATCCAGAATGATCCTGAATACGCTGAAATGGAGCGAAGGAGTTCATAATGAGTCTTTAATAAAGGAGTTCTAAAGAGAACGTGGACGTTTGTGGCCCAGCCACCCCTAGCCCAGCTTCTGTACAGCATCAGGGCTCGTGACGTCTGCCCCTCCGGAGGACGAACGACTCGCTGAGGAGGAGGGGAGGAGGAGGGGAGGAAGAGGATAGGTGGAGGGGAGGAGGAGGGGAAGAAGAGGATAGGTGGAGGGGAGGAGGAGAGGAGGAGAGGAGGAGAGGGGGGGAGAGGAGGAGTAGAGGTATAGAGGTGTAAAAAGGATACTTCCCTCTTTGCTCGTCTCCTGCATGCTCTCCATTCCTGGCAGAGCAGCAGCCACGCGACGAAACAGCTGGAGAGAGAGAGAGAGAGAGACATCAGTCACCAGTCAGCTGGAGAGAGAGAGAGAGAGAGAGAGAGAAAACACAGTCACCAGATAACATTTTGAGTACGTTCCTCCCTCTCTCCTTCCCTCCATCTTGTCTGTCCAATCAGCTCACCCCCTGCACAGACAGTTCCCAGCATGCATCGGGCAGCTCTTCTGGACCGGCGTGGTCACCATGGATGGGTTGGCTGTCAGCCCGCTTGACACAGCCCTTCAGTCACACCACTTAGCCCTGCCGTCCTGCTTTACTGCCATCCCATAACACACAGGTCAATTACAGCACGTCTCCACGGTGACACCCACAGATGGATGGGTCTTTATTGGACACACACACACACACACCAGCCGTACACAATCCATGTGTGGAGTGTGACAGATGAGAAAGGTTACAACTCAGATCTGGCACCAGAACAGATGTCACCAGGGTGGTTTCATGTTGTGGGTGGACATTATCTGTGGATGTTCGCTGTCCCCAAACACGACATTCATCAACTCTTCCAGAAGTGACCTTCCCTGCTCCTGTAGACAACAGCAGCGCTTCTCAACCGGACTGGAATGATAGCAATGCGAGACGTAGAAATAAACAAAGAACTGTGTTTGGCTTCATCGTCCGGGCGACCGTTACTGTCACTCAAACCCCCCAAAACAGAACAGACATTAGAAAGGAGCAGGTTACCGTGGTGACTCGGAGACGCATCATGTCTTTGAAGAAAAATGTCAGATGTCTGACTTGAGGACGGACGTGAGAGGAAAGACCAGACCACTCCCCTCATCACCACTCCCTGGATCTCTTAAAGATGTCTAACAGCCTAGACCTCCTCATCACCACTCCCTGGATCTCTTAAAGATGTCTAACAGCCTAGACCTCCTCATCACCACTCCCTGGATCTCTTAAAGATGTCTAACAGCCTAGACCTCCTCATCACCACTCCCTGGATCTCTTAAAGATGTCTAACAGCCTAGACCTCCTCATCACCACTCCCTGGATCTCTTAAAGATGTCTAACAGCCTAGACCTCCTCATCACCACTCCCTGGATCTCTTAAAGATGTCTAACAGCCTAGACCTCCTCATCACCACTCCCTGGATCTCTTAAAGATGTCTAACAGCCTAGACCTCCTCATCACCACTCCCTGGATCTCTTAAAGATGTCTAACAGCCTAGACCTCCTCATCACCACTCCCTGGATCTCTTAAAGATGTCTAACAGCCTAGACCTCCTCATCACCACTCCCTGGATCTCTTAAAGATGTCTAACAGCCTAGACCTCCTCATCACCACTCCCTGGATCTCTTAAAGATGTCTAACAGCCTAGACCTCCTCATCACCACTCCCTGGATCTCTTAAAGATGTCTAACAGCCTAGACCTCCTCATCACCACTCCCTGGATCTCTTAAAGATGTCTAACAGCCTAGACCTCCTCATCACCACTCCCTGGATCTCTTAAAGATGTCTAACAGCCTAGAACTGTCCCTATAGACCTGCCTCCCCTCTCCTCTGTGTCCGGACTATAAACCACAGCAGCAGGTTATGAATACATGGAACACAGA
This sequence comes from Thaleichthys pacificus, assembly GCA_023658055.1. Taxonomy (NCBI): domain Eukaryota; kingdom Metazoa; phylum Chordata; class Actinopteri; order Osmeriformes; family Osmeridae; genus Thaleichthys; species Thaleichthys pacificus. The sequence goes on along the minus strand of CM042878.1, from coordinate 510,282 downwards.
GCAGAGCAGAGGAGATGACAATAGGACCATTTTGTTAAATGCCTCACGGTTGTTGTTCTTGACAGGTGAAGACAAACAGGTCCATAAAGCCTGCTTAAAGAGGCCCAGTGGGGTGGGGGGTGGGGGGGTGGGGGTGGGGGGGTGGGGGGTGGGGAGGTCTCTGCTCGGAGGTAGTAATCAAGCCACACGACATGCGGGTCTGGAAATGCAGGATAATCTGTCTAACTTCTCCCTGAATCTGAGGGTTGACATCTGAATGCCAAGTGGCTGGCCTGGTGTGAACTAGACGAGGATGCTCCTCCAGGCCGGCTGAGCCAGGCAGGGCCGGCTCTAGAGGAAGGACCGCAGGCTGGTCGTTAGTGTGATCGTGACCGTCGGTTCCTCTCCCTGTTCTGCCCCATTTGTCTCCACAGAGTCTTGAATAATGAGCCTGCTGTTAGCATAAGCGCTAGTTGAGAATGCAGCTGCTGTTAGCGTCAGAGCTAGTTAAGAGTCTGTGTCTGCCCACAGCTCTCTTCATCAACACAGACACATTATACACTGGGCCTGCACTGCCTCAGTAGCTGACACTACAGACTACTGTTGTTTTAGGAGGGGAAGGAGAGAGAGAGAGCGGGGGAGGGAGAGAGGGAGAGGAAGAAAGGGCGAGAGAGACAGAGACAAAGAGACAGAGAGGGAGAGAGGGAGAGGGAGAGAAAGTGAGGGAGAGAGACAGAGAGACAGAGAGGGAGAGGGAGAGGGAGAGAGACAGAGGGAGAGAGGGAGAGAGGAGAGGGAGAGGGAGAGAGACAGAGACAGAGAGGGAGAGAGGGAGAGAGAGAGCGACAGACAGAGACTAGACAGCAGAACCGTTCAGCTTGTTTCCTGATAAACTCCACATGGGAGGTTCAGATCCCACAGGACCCTGGGTCTGGTGATCTGTGCTCTCTCACACACACACACACACACACACGCACACGTATGCATGCACAGGCAGCACACACACACACACGTATGCATGCACCGGCAACACACACACACCTAACAACGCTCTCCAAAAGCAGTCACTAGGTATAGCTCAGTGGTAGAGCATCTGACAGCAGAGGAATAGCTTTGGATAAAGGTGTCTGCTAACCTGACTCATTACTGTCGTAAACAAGATCCACCTCACCTGTTTGACGTTGTATCCGGTCTTGGCGCTGGTCTCAATGAACATGACACTCAGCTCCTTGGCCCTCTGCTCTCCTTCCTCGATGGTGATCTGCCTGCGAAGACAAGAATCATGGATTCCCATCAGCCTCCCGATGGCTAGCATGAGGTAGCTCTGGTTCTGCTGCACCACACCCTTCATCCATACTGTAAGAGTCTCTACAGAGAATTACCATCATCCATCAGCATTAGCACAGTACAGGTAAGACAACCAGATCATTTAGTGCTGCTGTCTGAGTGTCCCAGACAGACCCTATCAGCCGGGAATTAATAGATGGTGAAGTTGATTCATTACGTTGTGACGCAATAAATTAATTACTGCCCATTTGTAGGACGCTCCTGTGAATCAGTTCAGGTGTCTGGGAGAGGGAGGAAGTGAGGGAGGAGGAGAGTGCCAGGTGTCTAATGATCCAGAGAGAGAGAGAGAGGAGAGAGGAGAGAGAGGAGAGAGAGAGAGAGAGAGAGAGAGAGAGAGATGAAGATACAGACAGATAGAGCTACCAAGCCCAGCCCAGACCGTGTGACCGTGTTTGAGCCAGAACTCAACACATACCTCTTATCTCCCAGGTCTGTTTTATTGCCTACGAGCATGATGATGACATCACTTCCTCTCTCTGTTCTGACATCATCAATCCATTTGGAAGTCTGCTGGAAGGAGTTGACATCTGTAGTGACAGAGCAGTCACGGTCACCATGAATAACTGCTCAAATATGAAATATTCAAACATGAATAATATTTTTATAGCAATTCAAGCATGTGTTGTCTGTGTGTGCTTTGACAAACATGACAAGACGTGATGTTTCAGTCTGTTCTGATGAAACGACTTGTGATGAAACCTGGTAGACCTCACCACACCCTCTGAGCATCACTGTTGGTCTGTTTTAAGTTGGCAGACCAGCCCTGGATTATGGTGTGGTGGTGGTGTGTGTGTGTGTGTGTGTGTTGGGGGGTTTCATCACCTTCAAGGTGAACACCAGGGCTCTCCAGGGAGGGTGTGTGTGTGTGGGGGGGGGGGGGGCTCTCCAGGGAGGGGGGGTGTGTGTGTGGGGGGGGGGGCTCTCCAGGGAGGGTGTGTGTGTGTGTGTGGGGGGGGGGGGCTCTCCAGGGAGGGTGTGTGTGTGTGTGTGGGGGGGGGGGGGCTCTCCAGGGAGGGTGTGTGTGTGTGTGTGGGGGGGGGGGGGCTCTCCAGGGAGGGTGTGTGTGTGTGGGGGGGGGGGGGGCTCTCCAGGGAGGGTGTGTGTGTGTGTGTGGGGGGGGGGCTCTCCAGGGAGGGTGTGTGTGTGTGGGGGGGGGCTCTCCAGGGAGGGTGTGTGTGTGTGTGGGGGGGGGGGGCTCTCCAGGGAGGTGGGGTGCCTGTAAAATGAAGTTTACTGTTCTCCTCCCTGGGGTTTGAAAGCAGACCTTTTTCCCCCACAAACGTATTAAATTCCAGCTGCTGATGGCCGCAATGGGATTTGAGACAAATAAAAATGTCACTTTTCATCTAGAGAAGGAAGCTTTGAGGAAAATGTGTGTGTGTGCTCCCAGTCACTGGGGATGTGTGTGTGTGTGTGTGTGCTGCCCCACTCACTGGTGATGTGTGTGTGTGTGTGCTGCCCACTCACTGGGGATGTGTGTGTGTGTGTGCTGCCCACTCACTGGTGATGTCGTAGACCACCACGGCCACGGTGGAGTCTCGGATGTAGCTGGGGATCAGGCTCCTGAAGCGCTCCTGGCCCGCTGTGTCCCACAGCTGCAGCCGCACCTGCACACAGCAGGGGGCTCCACACTGTGACCAGCCCTCAGCAGGGCCTGGACACACTGTGACCAGCCCTCAGCAGGGCCTGGACACACTGTGACCAGCCCTCAGCAGGGCCTGGACACACTGTGACCAGCCCTCAGCAGGGCCTGGACACACTGTGACCAGCCCTCAGCAGGGCCTGGACACACTGTGACCAGCCCTCAGCATGGCCTGGACACATTGGCTCCCTCACACACACACACACACACACTCTCACACACTCACATGTAGCCCATGCATATGTAATCACACACACATGAACGCCCAGAGGGAAATAAAACACCCTGAAAAACCTGGCTGTGGGCCTGTCAAGGTTACAACAGGACGCACCAAGGTCGCTACACAGACAGACATCTGTGATTCTACATTTACATTTCCGACACCATGGAAGCGTCACGCTGTCCTGTAGATACACAACTGCAGCTGAGCCAGGAGATCGACACACAACCAGGAAATAACACCCAGGAACAGGAAGCTCACAAGGTGGGTGTCTCATTCACACGTGTTCTAGACCTTACGAACAAACCAACAGACAAACGGATGAATTAGTTTCAGATCGAGATGCTCACCGTTCGATCCTCCAGATACATGGTTTTAGACAGGAAGTCGATTCCAATTGTGGCCTGAAATGAGAGGAGAGGTGTGTATCAGCATGGTTACAGGAAGTACAGGAGGAGAGGTGTGTATCGGCATGGTTACAGGAAGTACAGGAGGAGAGGTGTGTATCGGCATGGTTACAGGAAGTACAGGAGGAGAGGTGTGTATCGGCATGGTTACAGGAAGTACAGGAGGAGAGGTGTGTATCGGCATGGTTACAGGAAGTACAGGAGGAGAGGTGTGTATCGGCATGGTTACAGGAAGTACAGGAGGAGAGGTGTGTATCAGCATGGTTACAGGAAGTACAGGAGAAAACGGTGATCTAGGAAGCTTCCGATAGACACCATCAGTCTGTCTAATGGATCTGAGAGTCTATTTCATTTAACCAGACTCAGCAGGTAAGAGGAGGTTGGTACCAGTGAGAATCATCATGTGCTACCTGAGATCACACAATAACATCAGTGCTCCTGGAGGTACTTCAGTCCAGCTCCTCTTGAACATGGAACCAATTATTATGATCTGCGCTCGGTTCTACAGCGATGCAAGTCTTTTCTAATCTCCGTGATCAGAAAGTTGTTTATCTATCTAAGGTAGGGATTCAATCAATGTTCCACACTACTGGCCTGTGTGTCCTAGTTAGCAGTGTGACCATCATTTAGTGCCAGACGTGATATTGATCTCCCACAGTGTGTCAGGGCTCAGTGTGTGTGTGTGTGTGTTCATGTGTGTGCTCTGTGTGTGTGTGTGGCCCAGCAGGGAGCTCCACTCTGAAAGAGCCAGCCATCAGCAGCTTGATCACGCACTTGTTTATATATATATATATATATATAAATACAATATCTGAGATCTACTGGAGACATTCATCTGTAATTTCATAGCTCCAGAAGGCTTCCTGTGTCCTCTGGGTTAAATATAGAAGAGGGAGGGATGGAGAGAGAGAGAGGAGAGAGAGAGAGAGAGGAGAGAGAGAGGGAGAGGTGTGCATGTACAAATCAAATTCGTAGGAGTTATTCATGAGCTGTTTAATTATTAAGCGTCTCCCATCATGGTTAAAGAAGCCAGGCAGTGGAAGCATGTCTTCCCAGCTCCACCAGTGACTGCAGGGAGACAGGCTCCCGAAGAGGAGAGACAGGCTCCCTAAGAGGAGAGACAGGCTCCCGAAGAGGAGAGACAGGCTCCCTAAGAGGAGACAGGCTCCCTCCCAGGAGAGACGCTCCCTGAGTCAGGACCAGGGTCACCCCTCCTCCTCCACAGGTCTGGCTGTGGCCTCTGATAAAGACCCTCACCTCTTCAGGGCTGCCAGGGGTGAACTGCAGAAGAGCCCTGGGATCATCCTGAATCTGTTTGTGTTCAACAAAGTATCGAACTGAACATAGTCCTCTACGGAAATGTTTTACAAGCTAAGTTTCATGAGAACAGAATTTTGATGTTTTTCTACAGTCCCCAGATTCTTAAATATTCTTTTTTTTTTTTAAGCATATTTTTTGCCTTTTTCTTGACATGCAGGAATGGTCCAGGCTGGAATCGAACCCGGTTGCTGTGGGGACTCTGTATGGCACACACTGCAGCTGGGTGGAACACCAACCAGCTGGGGCTCTAAGCAAACAACAACTATTCAATCAGACGCATTGATTCAATTCTAAAGGCCCGACAGCTGTAGAGGGAGAGAAAGAGACAGAGAGAGAGAGACATAGAGAGACAGAGAGAGAGAGATTGAGAGAGAGAGAGAGAGAGAGGCCGTCGGGACAGGTGATTGATGTGACCACATGTTGATACATTAACGTTTGGTTAAACGTCTGGTCAATGCCAGATTGACTTGGTAACGATCGTTTGAGGATCAAGTTGTGAAAAACATGAGAACCTGGGAGCATCGTTTATATCCGTAACCCCCGGACACCAACGAGGCTGGTAGTCAAGATATACACTCGCAGTCTCAATCAATAGACCAATCAGGGAGCAGGGTCAATGGACCAATCAGGGAGCAGGGCCCTGAACACTCACAAGCATGTTAACCAATGGGAATGTCTTTGGTCAGCATCTACAGGACAGTAACATGCTTTCTTGAGAGACCAGACACCTCCCCTCCCCTCTCCTCCCTCCCTGTCTCAGCTCAGTGGCCAGGCCTGACTGACAGCTCAGTGTGGCGGATGCCCTCAGTCTCCAGAGCCCTCAGCCTTCAGGCTTCCCTGCCTGACAGAAACAACACCCTGTCTGCCTGTCTGCCTGTCTGCCTCTCTGCCTGCCTCTGCGCCCCTCTGCCTCTCTGCCTCTCTGCCTCTCTGCCTCTCTGCCTCTCTGCCTCTCTGCCTCTCTGCCTCTCTGCCTGTGCTGTATTAGGGTTCCTGCAATCTACCAGCCGTGCAAAAACAATATAATTTAGATCAGGTTGTGGATACAGAACCTTAATTACTGCTTAAAGGTCCTGAGGGGTTTTGGAAAAGGCCTCCTTCAGTTACTGAGCTAGCTGTCACACAGCCAGCCAGGGGGAGGGTTGACATTCAGCTGGGCCACCGGAGATGGTGCACACACACACACACACACTTAGTTTCACACTCACAAACACACACACGCACACCAAGGCACATACAAAGCTGCTTTGAGTGTCTTTGATCCATGGCTACAAAGCCTAGACTGCGGCAGCAGTTCCAGCATCACTGAGAGCAGAGGGCAGGCTGGGAGGAGAGTTCCTGCACAGGCTGACTGAGGGGAGGTGACTGGCCGTGTTTCAAACACAAAACACACATCTCACATTCCTCACAGCAGTTATTACAGTAAAGCCCTGTGGGACAGTGGGATTAAAGGGGGTGTATCCCATAGTTACAGGATATAGAGGCTCTTGTACAGAGGGATTTTCATGGGTGGTGGGGAGTGTGCGTGACTGTGTGTGTGAGTAAAGTGTTCAAAGAGAGCGAGAGCCTGTGTTTCTAAAAGCGTCCTAACCACAATGCAGATTCTGCGCCGGGTTCACCAGAAAGAGAACCACAGAGTTAAACAGTGGTGCTAATCCGTCCTCATTCATCTCAGCTGAACGCGGGGAGGGACGAGGATATTCACCTCATTGTGAAAGCACAGCGACACTGAGCTACGAGAAAGCGTTTAATCCGCTCACAATACGCCATCCAAATCTCATGACAGCGTGCAGCAGTCTTCAGACTCTGGGGGACGGCTCAGAGACCCTCCTTCCTCAAGGAGAGCAGAAGAAGAAAGAGAATCAGCTGCTTCTCTCCAGACAGTCGCCAGGGAGATGGGGTCTCCTGACAGGAGGACCAGGAGCAAGCAAACATACAAACGTTCCACATCTCCAAATACTTCCTCCAAATACTTCCTCCAAATACTTCCTGCAAATACTTCCTGCAAATACTTCCTCCAAATACTTCCACCAAATACTTCCTCCAAATACTTCCTCCAAATACTTCCTCCAAATACTTCCACCAAATACTTCCTCCAAATACTTCCTGCAAATACTTCCTCCAAATACTTCCTCCAAATACTTCCCCCAGTCAGGAGGTCTGAAGAGGTAGTTCTCGACAGAAAGGCTGGCCGGCTTGTGGCAGAGAGGAGGTCTAGACTGAGAAAGAATCCCTTACTCCTTTACTCAGATTCATTTATATTTGTAAAGCAGAGGGATGATTTGGACTGAAGCTCTCTGAGTGTGTGGATGAGGAGGAGTTAGTGTAATCCCTGTAATGTAATTTAGTAGTACAGGGTATTGTTATACTGATGTAATTAAATATGAACCAACATTTACTGTATGTCCCCTAAGACTTACAATGTACCAACTGTATAAACAAGCCATTAAGAAGTCTCAGGAAGTCTGATATACACACACACACACACACACACACAGTGGCAAGCAGACTGCTATGCAAGCAGACTGCTATACAGACTTCATATTCTCCCCTCACCCAGATGTGTGTCAGAAACTCACATCTTCATTTGAGTCAAGGACAAACCAAAAGCTGTTTGTTTCACACTGGAGTGTGTGTACGTCTGTGTGTGTGTGTGTGTGTGTGAATGTGTCCGTGTGTGTGTGTGAATGTGTCTGTGTGTGTGTGTGTTTTGGGGAGGGGGAGGGTCAGAGTCTGCAGTGCTGTTAGATTATTGTGATAGTTGATATATGTGTGACAGACACAAAACATAGATCGTCAAAAAGACAGAAAAGCCACCCACCTGATACGTGTTGTCGAAGCTGTCATACATGAACCGTGTGATCAGAGAGGTCTTCCCAACTGCAAGAGAACACAAACAGCAGACAGGTTAGATACTGAGAGATATGAGAGAGAGAGAGAGAGAGAGAGAGGGGGGGTAGAGCAGGTGTGTTAGACAGGCAGGAGAGACAGGTGGGTGAATCTGCTGAGAGAGATCGAGAGAGAAAGGGTGAGGTACAGTAGGTATTTGGAGGGTGGGTGTATGTGTGCGTGTATGCGTGTGTGTGTGAATGTGTCCTTGTGTGTGTGAATGTGTCTTTGTGTGTGTGAATGTGTCTTTGTGTGTGTGAATGTGTCTTTGTGTGTGTGAATGTGTCTTTGTGTGTGTGAATGTGTCTTTGTATGTGTGAATGTGTCTTTGTGTGTGTGTGTGTGTGTGTGGTGTTGCCGCATCTTGTCAGAGCCTCCCAGCGAGGGAGCTCATTAGCGGGCGCCAGGGTGACCCAGGGGTCGGCAGCGACACAGGTGTCATCACACTAATATGGCTGCAGGCTTTGGGCCTGTTCCAGGCCCATCATCCAAACACACACTCACAGAACGCCTGCAGAGCTCAGGTGTCCACACGCTAGATCACGTCACGGGAAACCCTGAGTGGGTGACTCACCGTAAGTACATGAACATGTTCATCAGTCACATACTGCACACACACACACCTACCTACACACACACACACACACACACACACACTCACCTACACAGTGGCGCTTGAGGCACAACACAGACAACAAGTATAAGAAGTAAGTTATTAAATAATAAATACGGCTTTTCTCAGCTCTCCTTCTCAATTCATTTAAATGCTAATTTCCCCAAAGACAAGAGCATCAGATTTCACAGCAAAAGAAAATTTAAATTAATCGTTCTCATGAAGCCATGCGTAAAGCTTGTCTAGTAAACGGAGGGTTGTGTTCTCTAGCCTGGTCCCCCTCATCATCATCATCATCATCATCAGGTGGTGCTGACTGTGAGCAGTCAGGTCCGTGACTGTGAGCCGTCAGGTCCGTGACTGTGAGCCGTCAGGTCCGTGACTGTGAGCCGTCAGGTCCGTGACTGTGAGCCGTCAGGTCCGTGACTGTGAGCCGTCAGGTCGGTGACTGTGAGCCGTCAGGTCCGTGACTGTGAGCCGTCAGGTCCGTGACTGTGAGCCGTCAGGTCCGTGACTGTGAGCCGTCAGGTCCGTGACTGTGAGCCATCAGGTCGGTGACTGTGAGCCGTCAGGTCCGTGACTGTGAGCCGTCAGGTCCGTGACTGTGAGCCGTCAGGTCGGTGACTGTGAGCCGTCAGGTCCGTGACTGTGAGCTGTCAGGTCCGTGACTGTGAGCCATCAGGTCCGTGACTGTGAGCTGTCAGGTCCGTGACTGTGAGCCGTCAGGTCCATGACTGTGAGCTGTGCTGCTATGTGTTGCTCGTCCCTGTGCCAGAGAGAGAGAGAGGAGTGAGATCCATGCACCCCGGTCAGGCAGCAGTGATGACAGTACTCTCGACCTCCAGACGTCTCTGTGGATACCGCCGTCGCCCAGGAGAACAGTTTGAGCCAGGTCGCTGATCGATGGTTTCAACATTGACCCGCTAATTTTAGACCCTTTAAATATTTCAAACATCGTTTATGGGGCGGGGCGCATGACGTTCCTCATTAATCCCCATCTGGGGGAGGGGGGGGGGGGGGGGGGAAGGAGAGAGGGCAGAGGGGAGGTCAGGGGGTCATGAGGGGAGGTCAGGGGGTCACGAGGGAAGGTCTAGGGCTAGACCTGGTCAGACAGACAGCCCTGGTCCACAGACAGACAGGAGGCCACCAGGATAGTTAGTCGTTTATAGGAAAGAACCCTTATCAAGCTAAATAATGATGCTTCAATATGCCAGTGTTTCATGTAGAGCCCAAATAAGTAATTATGCAAATAGTTTTATGTAAAACTGTTTGAATATCTCCTTCTGGGAGCTGCCCAGTTTATTATTCAGACAGTGAGCTGCTGTCCGTTTTTTCTGGGATGGTGAGAAAAGCCGCAGGACCGTTCAGAGGGGAAGAAACGGAACAGGAAGTAGGAAGAAACGGAACAGGAAGTAGATACTCCAGGGGAGGAAGTGTGTGACTCTCACGGCAGGAGTCGGCA
>CM042878.1:440403-495403 GCA_023658055.1 Thaleichthys pacificus | reverse complement strand
GCAGACCTGCAGCTCTAATAAACCTCTCCAACATCTCCAACCATACTGCAGACCTGCAGCTCTGATAAACCTCTCTAACATCTCCAACCACACCAGGCTGCAGACCTGCAGCTCTAATAAACCTCTCTAACATCTCCACACCACACCACGCTGCAGACCTGCAGCTCTAATAAACCTCTCTAACATCTCCAACCACACCAGGCTGCAGACCTGCAGCTCTGATAAACCTCTCCAACATCTCCAACCATACTGCAGACCTGCAGCTCTGATAAACCTCTCTAACATCTCCAACCACACCACGCTGCAGACCTGCAGCTCTAATAAACCTCTCCAACATCTCCAACCATACTGCAGACCTGCAGCTCTAATAAACCTCTCCAACATCTCCAACCATACTGCAGACCTGCAGCTCTGATAAACCTCTCTAACATCTCCAACCACACCACGCTGCAGACCTGCAGCTCTAATAAACCTCTCCAACATCTCCAACCATACTGCAGACCTGCAGCTCTAATAAACCTTTCCAACATCTCCAACCATACTGCAGACCTGCAGCTCTGATAAACCTCTCTAACATCTCCAACCACACCAGGCTGCAGACCTGCAGCTCTAATAACCTCTCTAACATCTCCACACCACACCACGCTGCAGACCTGCAGCTCTAATAAACCTCTCTAACATCTCCAACCATACTGCAGACCTGCAGCTCTGATAAACCTCTCTAACATCTCCAACCACACCAGGCTGCAGACCTGCAGCTCTGATAAACCTCTCTAACATCTCCAACCACACCAGGCTGCAGACCTGCAGCTCTGATAAACCTCTCCAACATCTCCAACCATACTGCAGACCTGCAGCTCTGATAAACCTCTCTAACATCTCCAACCATACTGCAGACCTGCAGCTCTGATAAACCTCTCTAACATCTCCAACCATACTGCAGACCTGCAGCTCTAATAAACCTCTCTAACATCTCCAACCACACCACGCTGCAGACCTGCAGCTCTGATAAACCTCTCTAACATCTCCAACCATACTGCAGACCTGCAGCTCTGATAAACCTCTCTAACATCTCCAACCACACCACGCTGCAGACCTGCAGCTCTAATAAACCTCTCCAACATCTCCAACCATACTGCAGACCTGCAGCTCTAATAAACCTCTCCAACATCTCCAACCATACTGCAGACCTGCAGCTCTGATAAACCTCTCTAACATCTCCAACCACACCAGGCTGCAGACCTGCAGCTCTAATAAACCTCTCTAACATCTCCACACCACACCACGCTGCAGACCTGCAGCTCTAATAAACCTCTCTAACATCTCCAACCATACTGCAGACCTGCAGCTCTGATAAACCTCTCTAACATCTCCAACCACACCAGGCTGCAGACCTGCAGCTCTGATAAACCTCTCTAACATCTCCAACCACACCAGGCTGCAGACCTGCAGCTCTGATAAACCTCTCCAACATCTCCAACCATACTGCAGACCTGCAGCTCTGATAAACCTCTCTAACATCTCCAACCATACTGCAGACCTGCAGCTCTGATAAACCTCTCTAACATCTCCAACCATACTGCAGACCTGCAGCTCTAATAAACCTCTCTAACATCTCCAACCACACCACGCTGCAGACCTGCAGCTCTGATAAACCTCTCTAACATCTCCAACCATACTGCAGACCTGCAGCTCTGATAAACCTCTCTAACATCTCCAACCATACTGCAGACCTGCAGCTCTGATAAACCTCTCTAACATCTCCAACCATACTGCATACCTGCAGCTCTGATAAACCTCTCTAACATCTCCAACCATACTGCAGACCTGCAGCTCTGATAACCTCTCTAACATCTCCAACCATACTGCAGACCTGCAGCTCTGATAAACCTCTCTAACATCTCCAACCATACTGCAGACCTGCAGCTCTGATAAACCTCTCTAACATCTCCAACCACACAGGCTGCAGACCTGCAGCTCTGATAAACCTCTCTAACATCTCCAACCATACTGCAGACCTGCAGCTCTGATAAACCTCTCTAACATCTCCAACCACACCACGCTGCAGACCTGCAGCTCTGATAAACCTCTCTAACATCTCCAACCACACCAGGCTGCAGACCTGCAGCTCTGATAAACCTCTCTAACATCTCCAACCATACTGCAGACCTGCAGCTCTGATAAACCTCTCTAACATCTCCAACCATACTGCAGACCTGCAGCTCTAATAAACCTCTCTAACATCTCCAACCACACCACGCTGCAGACCTGCAGCTCTGATAAACCTCTCTAACATCTCCAACCATACTGCAGACCTGCAGCTCTGATAAACCTCTCTAACATCTCCAACCATACTGCAGACCTGCAGCTCTGATAAACCTCTCTAACATCTCCAAACCATACTGCAGACCTGCAGCTCTGATAAACCTCTCTAACATCTCCAACCATACTGCAGACCTGCAGCTCTGATAAACCTCTCTAACATCTCCAACCATACTGCAGACCTGCAGCTCTGATAAACCTCTCTAACATCTCCAACCATACTGCAGACCTGCAGCTCTGATAAACCTCTCTAACATCTCCAACCACACCAGGCTGCAGACCTGCAGCTCTGATAAACCTCTCTAACATCTCCAACCATACTGCAGACCTGCAGCTCTGATAAACCTCTCTAACATCTCCAACCACACCACGCTGCAGACCTGCAGCTCTGATAAACCTCTCTAACATCTCCAACCACACCAGGCTGCAGACCTGCAGCTCTGATAAACCTCTCTAACATCTCCAACCATACTGCAGACCTGCAGCTTCTGATAAACCTCTCTAACATCTCCAACCATACTGCAGACCTGCAGCTCTGATAAACCTCTCTAACATCTCCAACCACACCAGGCTGCAGACCTGCAGCTCTGATAAACCTCTCTAACATCTCCAACCATACTGCAGACCTGCAGCTCTGATAAACTCTCTAACATCTCCAACCATACTGCAGACCTGCAGCTCTGATAAACCTCTCTAACATCTCCAACCATACTGCAGACCTGCAGCTCTGATAAACCTCTCTAACATCTCCAACCACACCAGGCTGCAGACCTGCAGCTCTAATAAACCTCTCTAACATCTCCAACCATACTGCAGACCTGCAGCTCTGATAAACCTCTCTAACATCTCCAACCACACCATACTGCAGACCTGCAGCTCTGATAAACCTCTCTAACATCTCCAACCATACTGCAGACCTGCAGCTCTAATAAACCTCTCTAACATCTCTAACCACACCAGCTCTCCTGGGCCGGCTAACGACACCTGTTTCTTCCTGAGCATAAAAGCGATAGAAACAAAACACACACACACACACACACACACACACACACACACCACACACACACACACACACACACACACACACACACACACACACACACACACACACACACACACACACACACACACACACACACACACACACACACACACACACACACACACACACACACACACACACACACACACACACACACACACACACACACACACACACACACACACACACGGGAGAGCAGGTCTGCATGGCCTGGGCTGCCAAAGCTTGTAAAATATAGGCCGCCTGTGGAGGGTGAAAGAGATTGCCTTGGGAGAGGAGATAGCAGTCGTATGTCTAGTATCTGAGCAGGGCTGAGAGAAGCAGGCGTGACGTTTCAATGTATAAATTAGACTCTTCCTCATGGCGGGAGGAGGGGGATGCTGGGATACTGGAGGGCTAGAAGCATCGTCTCCCCTGGAGAAGCAGGCGTCCAATAGGAGACGAGCGTGGCTGAAGAGGAGGAACAGCTGGAGTCTCATCCTGGGTCCACTTGGACTGCTACTTTGGGTTCATTTGATTTGTTTAAAACGAGTTGCCGTGTCCCCGCTGCGCCGGGCTGGGTTAACCCAGGAGAGAGGAGTCAACCAGCTGCCTGGCATCACAGTGACATGGGAGGCGTGCAGGAACATGATTAGTCACAGTTGTGGTCCTGCCTCACCTAGCAGACCCCATCAGGACCAGGCTGACTGATAATAACACACTGTAATTGGTGTCAGAGGTCTGTCGATATCTTTACACAACCAGAGACACACACATTAGTCAGTCGCAATCTCTACCGACTGAATGACTGACAGAATGATTGACTGATTGTTGGGCTCCCTGACTGATTGACTGACTGGCCGCTTGGTTTCTAAACCTACAAATAGATGAGATGCAGTTTCTCCTCTCTGAACAGATAGAGGACCCGATTAAGTAAAGTCATGTACGTGTGTCATACACCAGTCCACTCAAACACCGGAGGGTTGCATATGCCCCCGAACTGCTAGGATCCGTCCACGGGATACGGAAGATGAACAAAACTATACTAAAACTAAAATAACAAACGAGAATTAAACCGTGAACAAAACAAGACCCTCTAAAACGAGCAAGATCTTCATTCTCCCAGAAACAAAGCACCGTGACAGAGCAGTGTTTACAACACACACAAGAGGCTACAGGGACACAATACCAAAGCTACCTGTGTTAGTCCTTGATGTCCTAGATGACTGAAGGAAACAGGCTAATTACCGTCCCCACAGCTCTGCTGTCGCCTGGCAGCAGACGAGGAAACACACTCATCTTTGGAGAGAAAACACAGGATGTCCTTTTCTTCATTTAAGGGGGGAACCCCTTAAATGTCCAGACACAGCAGCCTGTTCCTGAGCAGGTCCAGGTCAGGCAGCGGGTGCTGCGAGGCGACCCTCCTCTCTGACAGGAGAGGACCCTGCTGTTAGCGTGGGGCTTCTGGCTGCTTCTCTGTGATTCATGCAGCAGAGCTGCTTTAAACTGAGGCAAGGCCGGGCTGCTCCTCTAAGAGGGTCTGTGATGGATGGAGAGAGAGGCAGAGCTCCACAAATCTCTCCCGGCTCCTTCGTGGCTGATGCTGCGGTCCACTGCATAGTACACCTAGCCATCCAACCACCTAGCCATCCATCCACCTAGCCAACCAACCACCTAGCCATCCAACCACCTAGCCATCCAACCACCTAGCCATCCAACCACCTAGCCATCCAACCACCTAGCCATCCAACCACCTAGCCACCCAACCACCTAGCCATCCAACCACCCAGCTACCCAGCCAGACAACCAGCCTGTCACGAGTCCTCTGCCCCCCACTCTCCTCCACCCCGAGAGGGCTCTCCCCCCCAGGCTGAACCCCCCTCTGAGATTAATGGGGGTCCAGGGAAGACAAAGTGCCCCTCAGCCTGCGGCCCTACATGGGCGACCTCCACAGTGTGTGTGTGTGTGTGTGTGTGAGGGTAGTGTGTGTGGAGGAGGGGGGTGGTGTTTGTGTGTGTGGTGTTAGCTGAGAGGGTAGTGTGTGTGTGTGTGTGTGTGTTGTGTGTGTGTGTGTGTGTGTGTGCGTGTGGTGCGGGGGGGAGGTATGGGGGGGTAATAGGGGCCGGTTATCCGAGGCAGACTTCCTGCTAAATCTCATTTCATTCATTTACCTCACCGTGACTGCACAGAAAACACCCAGTGAACTAACCCTGTTACCAGACCATGTCCACACACGAGAGAGCCAAGCTCCTCTCCCTCTCCCCTCCTCCCCTCCCCCCCTCCCCTCCCCTCCCCTCCCCCCCTCCTCCCCTCCCCTCCCCTCCCCTCCCCCTCTCCCCCCCCCTCCCCTCCTCAGACAGTGAGGTTGGGTTCTTAGAGCTAAGCTCTGTTGTGACTGAACAGTGACAGAGTGTTGATGGAGCCAGGGAGCTGTGACCACCAGCCTTATTCAGACAGCCGTCAGTCTCCTGGCGTGCCTGGTGCCCCCAGCCTTCCCCCTCACTCTGCTGTCAGACTAGTCATCCAGGCTGGCCTGAAAGCATCCGGGACAGAAACTGTATGTGACCGTGATCTGTGACGGTGTGGGAGTGAAAAAGAGAGTTCTTCTTCCACACACTGTCCCCTTCCAAACTCACCCCTCTTCTCCTCCCTTTTCCTCTCCCCCTCCTCTCTCCCCCTCTCATTTCTCTCCCCTTTCCTTGCCCCTCAGCCCCGCTGGAACGCCCTCACAGGGGAGCTAAAACCTTCTGCCCATGAATGCTCATTTATGGTTGTTATTAATCCTAGGAATACTATCACAGCTGCTCGTTTTGTCTCTAAATATTCAATAAATCCCACTTTCACTGTCTCTCTCTCATCCCCCCCCTCTCTCCATCTGAGGATCTCAAGTTCCTGTACTTCTGTTTAATGCTTTTGGGGTTTGATAGGATACAGTGCACCTTCCTAATAAAGGACTGTATACGGGAGCATGATGATGAATGGAAGGGAAGAGGGAGGGAAGGAGGGATGGAGGAGGGAAAGGGAGGAGGGCTGGATGGAATGGGGGGTGGAGGGTAGAGGAGGGAGGAGGGGAGGGAGGAGGAGGGGAGAGGAGGGAGGAGGAGGAGGGGAGGGAGGAGGAGGGGAGAGGAGGGGAGAGGGAATGGGTGGTGGGGCAGGGCTGGCTGCTTGGAGGGAGGAGGGGAGAGGGAATGGGTGGTGGGGCAGGGCTGGCTGCTTGGAGGGACTTATGTCTTATGATCAATTACCCTCCATTACTGGACAGCCGAGTGGATCAATAGCAGATCCAAGCTACTTCCCTGATCAATCAGAGAGCAAGCAGGAAGGAGGGGAGGACCAGACAGGAAGGAGGGGAGGACCAGACAGGAAGCTGAGAAGAGAGTTATCTTTAGAAGCAGCTCAACCACTCAGTATTACAGCTACAAGCACCCCAACACACTCAGAGAAGCTAACTCAGATGCTCACTGTGTAAAGACATACACACACACACACACACCACTCACACCCCCAAACAAACACACACACTACATGCACTAATTGTGCGTAGCTTTGTATGAAAGCATCTGCTAAATGAATCAAATGTAGTTTAAGAGTCATGAGCAGAATCTCAGACTCAACTGAGATCAAGGCCGTCTGTGTTTAGGTCCTAACCCCCTGGGTGTATCAAGGCCGTCTGTGTTTAGGTCCTAACCCCCTGGGTGTTTCACCAGTACACAAACAGAAACACAACTCCCAATACCTTGATTAGCATTCAGATCAGATATACTTTTCACCAAGAAGATGAAGAGGTTTTTCAAGCCCACTGACTAATGTTAAAATCGACCAATTTAGCCAATGTTACACTTGATAAACCGCACTGATACGACACATTCTCTCAATCTAGGTGGATGATTAGGACGGGCGTGGGTCTGAGATGTTTTTCTGTTCCTCGGTGAAAACAGCATGCTATAAGAGATCTGCGTCTCGCCATCGAAGAAATCTAAATAGATGATTGCTTCGCAAGCAACCTAATGAAAGGAATATTGATTGTAAGCAGAAAAAACAAAAGACAATACAGTAAAATATATTTCAACAAGCCCCTGGTCTGAGCTGCACAGAGCTGGAACAGACCACACAGAAGCAGCAAGACAGCATATCTCATTTAAATGCAAAGAAGCAAAAGCAGAAAGAACAAAAAACGGAAAAGGGCTGAAACCAGACGCTCCCATCTTCACCCCCCCAACCTCTCACTGGCATGTTACCTCATGCTGGCATGTTACCTCTCACTGGCATGTTACCTCTCACTGGCATGTTACCTCATGCTGGACTGTTACCTCTCACTGGCATGTTACCTCATGCTGGACTGTTACCTCTCACTGGCATGTTACCTCATGCTGGATTGTTACCTCTCACTGGCATGTTACCTCTCACTGGCATGTTACCTCTCACTGGCATGTTACCTCATGCTGGATTGTTACCTCTCACTGGCATGTTACCTCTCACTGGCATGTTACCTCATGCTGGATTGTTACCTCTCACTGGCATGTTACCTCTCACTGGCATGTTACCTCATGCTGGATTGTTACCTCTCACTGGCATGTTACCTCATGCTGGATTGTTACCTCTCACTGGCATGTTACCTCATGCTGGATTGTTACCTCTCACTGGCATGTTACCTCATGCTGGATTGTTACCTCTCACTGGCATGTTACCTCATGCTGGATTGTTACCTCTCACTGGCATGTTACCTCATGCTGGATTGTTACCTCACACTGGCTTGTTTAATCTCAACAGCTCAGACAGACAGACAGTTGTTGCCAACATCTCATAACAGTACTGTGCCAAAGTCTCATCATACTGTATTTCTATAGATGGATCCAAACGTGATGTCTGGTGTTCCTTCTTCCTACGAGGACCTTTTCTGTGGGGGCGGAGCCTGAGGCCTCCCCTAGCCCCTGTGGAGGCGGAGCCTGAGGCAGCCCCTAGCCCATGTGGGGGCAGAGCCTAAGGCATCCCCTAGCCCCTGTGGGGGCGGAGCCTGAGGCCTCCCCTAGCCCCTATGGGGGCGGAGCCTGAGGCCTCCCCTAGCCCCTGTGGGGGCGGAGCCTGAGGCCTCCCCTAGCCCCTGTGGAGGCGGAGCCTGAGGCAGCCCCTAGCCCATGTGGGGGCGGAGCCTGAGGCCTCCCCTAGCCCCTGTGGGGGCGGAGCCTGAGGCCTCCCCTAGCCCCTGTGGGACTCCGTGTCTGCCTGGTCCCTGTCTGCCCAGAGCCCAGTCCTCCACAGCTCAGAGAGCCGTTGCCTGGAGACACGGTGATTGATGCATTCAGCCGAGCCCCAGGACTCCGCTCTGGCATCAGGACTCAGTGATTCAGCAATATCTTCCAGACTGCAGGAAAACTGCAGTTCAGAGAGAAAAGTTCTTAAGGGTGGAAGGAAGGTGGTGTTAGGGTTGAGAGAAGCACAGCTTCCAGGCTGCAGATGAAGACCCCACCTGGCCTCCTGTGTGTCTGAGGAGCGGGGAGGACCCTCGCTACAGCAGCACCTCCCAACTGTGTGTCTGAGGAGCGGGGAGGACCCTCGCTACATCACCTCCCAACACACGTCTGGATCTGAGAGCTGAGCTGTGAAGCTAGCTAACGCTCAGCCTCTCGTAAACACACTGAAGTACAGAACCAGCGAGCGACAGGGATGACCTCAGAACCACCTCAACCCCCGCTGATCCCTCCGAGGACGGGGCTCCCGTACTGAGTGTGGGCAGTCAGGTCTCACAGTGGCCCCCCCTCTTTCCTGCTACACATCCACACACCTCCTCCCCCCTGCTACACACACCTCCTCCCCCCTGCTACACACACACACACACACACACCAAAACCACTGGTGCTTCTGGATGAGAGACCTCTCTAAGTTCATTCTGTTGTGACGTTCATTTTGCTGAGTT
This sequence comes from Thaleichthys pacificus, assembly GCA_023658055.1. Lineage (NCBI taxonomy): Eukaryota > Metazoa > Chordata > Actinopteri > Osmeriformes > Osmeridae > Thaleichthys > Thaleichthys pacificus. The sequence continues at coordinate 486,143 of CM042878.1, read as the reverse complement.
ATACACCAGCTGACAGTCGTTATCGCGCTATCATCGCTAATGATTCGATGTGCTGATGCTGGGGTTCCTGAACGCTATAGTATGAAGTATGAACAGAGGGATATTTGTTGATATTATGTGTGTGAAAATATTGTCGATTTCATCGCACTTAGAAGATGAAAACAAACATCAGGAATGTGTAGAAGTGTTTCGTGAAACGTCACGATATGTCTCAGTGTGTCACTGAGGCCTGTACATTTTCAGGACATTTAAACCCCAGCAGTGAGTGAACAGAATAAAAATGATCCGCAGGCAAAGTAATGCCATGAGTCGGTATTCATATTTAATAAGCTAATAGATTCATTCATTATTCATGCAAACTGTCTCTATCGAGTTATTTTCGTCCGTGCACGACACACGGCGCGTATCTCTCCAGATCCCGCTCAATAAAGTCCAGGTTCAGTTTCAACATGTAGGGCCTACAGATGGAATATGGACACCACGTATAAACCAGCCAACAGGACGTTGCTGCCCCATCACGAGCCCAACCCCTGACCAGAATTGTGGATTGCGACCATTACATGGGCATTGGTCAAATTAAAGTAAAGCAAATGACCAAAGTGTAAACCGTCTGTCGGGGGAGAATAAATATTGGATTGGATGCGGCCGCTCTCTGCTACGTTAGGTGATTTCCTGGATCGTGGAGTGTTTGGCCTGCAACGCCTCGCTCTTGCAGGGTGTGGAGGTCAGAATATGTCAACAGTTATCTTCTTTAGGGAGGGACGCTATCATCCTATCTCTTAATCTTCTGTACGTGTACCAACGTAGGCTTAATTACAAAATAATCATTCTGACACCAGAAACATCCGTAGGCTAACTGTTGAGAGACTGTCTTCCACAGGGTGAGAGAGTGACAGCGAGAGGACACAGTTGGCCACAACACCTCCCTTCCGTCACTCGCTCTTTCGTTCGGATTACAAAGTGTAACATACTTCGAGTCAGCAGCATGTAAATGGACGAATTACTTCGTCATCCTCATCATCCGGCGGACGGAGACGAGACGGGCGTCAGAGACTGCAGCTACACAAGTTATCCCACCGACACTGAGAACAGGGTGTGCCTCATCACACAGGGATTTCGGTTCTTTCCTCATCTGTTCCACACCAACAGCCTCATCCCAGACTACACCCCAGCCTTGAAACCATACAAACGTCCCACAGTGCTTTACATCTGATACTTTCCATTACAATTTTACTGAAGGTAATTTAACATATTGTCACAGGACTGCGCAAAGATAACTGTAGACAGGACATGCACATTTGAAGCATGAGTCATGTCAGAGAGAAAGAGACTACTTAATGGATAAAAGACAGCTTGTGTTATGATCTTCTTGTGCTTAGTAAAGTTGGAAATAGTCGCAACGTTGCGTGTCCATTTGGATTGGATTGTAAATAGACTACACGCACCAGTTCTTTCGGATAAATAGCTATAAAGTATTAAAAAAATGTTTACATATTTTGTATAAGAAACGTGCGCTTCGAACAAGACCCATTCACTTAAAAGCCGGGTATATTCAGTTAATCCTTAAAACAATCCTTAAATGTAAGACTAAGTTCGAAATGATCTACTTAGTTATCAACAGCGGCTAACACCAGCAGGTGCACCTCGCGCAGCCTAATCAAATGGAGAATAACTTCTCCTGAGAATTCAGCTGTGACTTACCGCTTTGCTCCCCGAGAAAGACGAGTTTGAATTTTCTTAAAGGGTTGCCAAAGTCACTGCCGACAGACATGGTTTTGGGTGGATTGCGGATAAGAGACGGCAAATTAATTTGCGATCCCTGTGGCTCAGGTTGAGATGTGAAAGCGACGCCCGTTCAAGCCGCTCCTGATCAGAATGCTGCACCGAGTCTGGCCGTGGCTGTCAGCACTGCGCCTGCGCGGCCTCTCCTCGCTCAGCGCTACTCAAGCCTGAACATGACGTCATGCGAAAGCGGAATGAGCGAGAAGCAGAGAAAATACAATACTTGTGGAAATGCTAAATATTTTAACGCAGACCGCCCTAATCTCCATCTCTCTCTCTCTCTCTCTCTCTCTCTGTCTCTCTCTCTCTCTCTCTGTCTCTCTCTGTCTCTCTCTGTCTCTCTCTCTCTCTCACTCTCTCTTTCTCTCACACACACACACACACAGGCCTACCAAAAAACCAGGGCAGGATTTAGCGGTTATTTAGTAGCCTATATGGCACTTTGTTACAAACATTTTATTTACAAAAGTTACACATTCATTGCTGGATATGTGTCTTGAACTTGGCATTTCCTCAAATACGAGAGATCAAACAGTGTAGTTAATAGTTTAACTTATATAGTACATGTATACAGTCTGATTAAGTCATATCGGTTATGTGATTACATAGTTACCACAGTGTAAGTCAATTATATCAAACAAGGATTCAGCACATTTCATGGTCACTTAATGCCTCTGTGTTTGAGACAAACACTAACAATATACTTAAATATTAAGCTAGGTTTCACAACAGCATGTTGCTTCATGCAACTAACCCTGAATGGACCTTCACCCAGCTGGATGGAGGCTGAACTAAACACCTCCCTCCTCCAGACCCCAGAGCTCCACCACCCCCTCTCACCAGGGGGTCCAGGTCCTCCAGACAGCAGGGGGTCCACCACCCCCTCTCACCAGGGGGTCCAGGAGCTGATCTAGAAGGTTTCAAGACCTCACTACTCAACAGGTGACAGAGGCAGATGTCCAGATCTCAAGTTTGTGTTTTCTTTTTTTTCATGGAAAATAAGTGTTTTTCTGTTGCAGGAGAACTGTCTTTACTCCTCCTCCCTGTGGGGGGAGAGCTCCAGGGGTCTAGTGGAGGGGGATGGAGGCGTCGTGGAGGAGGTCTGTCCACTCCAGGCCCCCCGGGCCCCCCCGGGTCCCCCTGGGCCCCCAGCCCAGCCAGGGTCCAGACATTTCTCCTCATCAAACGACTCAAACAGGGGATCTGAAGTGTCAATCTCTGTCCAGGGAGGTGTGTGTGTGTGTCTGTATGTATATATATATAGTGTATGTGTGTGTGTATAGTGTGTGTGTGTGTATAGTGTGTGTGTGTGTGTATAGTGTGTGTATAGTGTGTGTGTGTGTATAGTGTGTGTGTATGGTGTGTATAGTGTGTAATGTGTGTATAGTGTGTATAGTGTGTATAGTGTGTAATGTGTGTATGGTGTGTGTGTGTGTATAGTGTGTGTATAGTGTGTAATGTGTGTATGGTGTGTATAGTGTGTATAGTGTGTGTGTCCCAGGTCACAGCAGGCCCTCAGGTCTCTTCTCCAGGCTGTACTCGTTGCTCCGAGGCACCTTCCAGCCCACCAGGCACAGCAGCAGGATCCCTATCAGCTTGAAGCCCACCTGCAGCCCCAGATACCTGCAGGAACAGCAGCCAGGTAAAGAGCACACACCCACACATCATCACCTGTCCACATCATCAGGGTGATGACATCAACACCTGTCCACATCATCAGGGTGATGACATCATTACCCTGTCCACATCGTCAGTGTGATGACATCATCACCTGTCCACATCATCAGTGTGATGACATCATCACCCTGTCATCAGTGTGATGACATCAACACCTGTCCACATCATCAGGGTGATGACATCATCACCTGTCCACCTCATCAGGGTGATGACATCATCACCTGTCCACATCATCAGGGGGATGACATCATCACCCTGTCCACATTATCAGGGTGATGACATCACTGACACGTCACAGTTCCCGGGAGCAGCATCCTCCACACACCTGTTTCTCAAGAGGTTGTTGTCGTAGTAACCGCATCCAAGCTTGTTGCCGCAGACACTTTTCCACCAGATGCAGGAGGAGTCGATGGTCATGCCGAACAGGGCTGGGGCTGGCAACCAGGCTGGGGGGGGGGAGAGAGAGAGATAAAAGAGTGAGAGAGATCTACAGTGAGAATAAAAGAGATCAGTTCAGTTGACGCCACTAGGGGGCGCTCCTACACTTATTTACATCAGAGAGACGGAGTCAGCTCAGTGATGCTGCTCAACAAACGCCCGAGGCAGCACACTCCACCACCTCCACCTTCCATCGCCTCCACCTCTACTGACAAACATTCTAGTCACAGCTCGGTTAGAGCGTTTGACTATAGATCAAGAGGTCATAGGTTCAAATCCCCCGTGTCACTTTGGATGAGAGCATCTGCTAGATGAACATGTTCTTCTCCTGCATGCTATCACACTCCATCTTATGTTATGATGCAGTCTCTAACCCTAACCCTCTTACCCAGCACTCATGTTATGATGCAGTCTCTAACCCTAACCCTCTTACCCAGCACTCATGTTATGATGCAGTCTCTAACCCTAACCCTCTTACCCAGCATCCTCATCAGCAGGAACTGGACCCCGATGGCAAAGGATTTGTCTTCATGAGGAACAGTCCTGAAACAACAACAAACTTCCATGAGCACCATCATGTAGATGGGGTTGTGAGACAGGTTGGTGTATATCTGAGCACCATCATGTAGATGGGGTTGTGAGACAGGCTGGTGTATATCTGAGCACCATCATGTAGATGGGGTTGTGAGACAGGTTGGTGTATACCTGAGCACCATCATGTAGATGGGGTTGTGAGACAGGTTGGTGTATATCTGAGCACCATCATGTAGATGGGGTTGTGAGACAGGCTGGTGTCTACCTGAGCACCATCATGTAGATGGGGTTGTGAGACAGGTTGGTGTCTACCTGAGCACCATCATGTAGATGGGGTTGTGAGACAGGTTGGTGTATACCTGAGCACCATCATGTAGATGGGGTTGTGAGACAGGCTGGCCACCAGCGCTGCCAGGGAGATGATCACCATGACAGGAAGCAGGAAGTGAGGACACTGGTTGGGGCAGGGTCCTGGCCGGGCCCCCCCCGGGCCTCCAGGTATACACCTGCAGTTGGAGTACACCTGTGGATGCACACAGAGAAGATTACAAGGTCAGCATCACTCGTACCATGTTAATCTCTTAATTATGACATACTCGTATGCACAGTTATAAATAATGGTTGTTTACTTGGGAGAACTGCTTGAGCCGTCGGAACATTGAGCAGGTTTATTAAGTAACGATGACAACCAAGGTGTCACAACTGATGACCCAGAACCCGCTCCTCTCTTGGCTGTGTGCTAGTGGTTCCCCACACCTCTCTGGAACCTTTCAATGATTATCCTCACCCACTATCGCCCAAAGCTAATTAGACATTGATTAGACTCCTTTAATTAAACTCCTGCTGTCTCCTGGTAAACAGGCGTGTCGAGCAGTTCCCTGGCCCTGCACCGTGTCAGAGGGCTGTAACCTGACCAATCAAGTTCACACGCTGGGAGATCTCTGAAGAGATCTGACCAATCAAGTTCACACGCTGGGAGATCTCTGAAGAGATCTGACCAATCAAGTTCACACGCTGGGAGATCTCTGAAGAGATTTGCTCCTGGGATCTACTCGTGACGAGTGTTTCTTCTGGTCCACAGACTTTAGAATACTTTTTTTAAGTTGTTCAAAATTATGTTTTCAACCTTTCAAAACTTTTTTCGAAAATATCTTTCAAAACATTTTTTTTGTTTTTTTTTGCCAAGAAATGAAAAAAGTCACACAATGACAAGAAATAATATTGATCATGCCACCAAATACAGATGAAAACTAAACTATTTGACAGATAGTAAACAATATGTTTTACTGTTTTTAGCTCCTTCTAATACCGAGGAGGTCATGTCCTCCCTGCACTCTCCTCCATGTATGTGTATACTGTGTGTACTCAGGGGATCCTGTGTGGAGGAGGACAGGTCAGAGCCTCACCTGAACCCTGTAGGGGTTTTTGGGGTCCATGGTGAAGTTGCTGCAGCCGGCCTGGCAGGGGGAGATGTACTCGACGCCATCAGTACCACACACCGGGTTGAACACGCTCGTATGGCAGGAGCAGTTTGAGCTACACCCAGCCAGCCACCTGGAACAGGGAGAGAACTCTGTCAGAGAGTGATCTCTCTCGATGGAATTCAGAATATCTAGAAAGAGAGAGAGAGAGATAGCAGAGAGAGAGAGAGAGAGCAGAGAGAGAGAGGGAGAGAGCAAGAGAGCAGAGAGAGAGAGAGAGCAGAGAGATAGAGAGCAGAGAGAGAGAGAGAGAGAGAGAGAGAGAGAGAGAGCAGAGAGAGCAGAGAGAGAGAGCAGAGAGAGAGAGAGAGCAGAGAGATAGAGAGCAGAGAGCAGAGAGAGAGAGAGCAGAGAGAGAGAGCAGAGAGAGAGAGCAGAGAGAGAGAGAGCAGAGAGAGAGAGCAGAGAGAGAGAGAAAACAAACAGACCAGAAGAAGGACAGGCTGAAGTCCAAGCCTCGTGTTTGTGCAGTCTGTGTTTACACACGTAGTAACTACATCCTAGAACGTGGTGTTTGCCAAAGGCACCAGGCCAAACTAAAGCCCTGCGGTATCTACTACGAAATACTGACCCCCCACTTTCTCCATTCTAACAACCGTAAGAAGGGCTGGGATATCCAGACAGGGGTCAAAGTCAGCTTATCTACGATTGGCTCTCTGTTGTCACCATCTTCTCTGGGAGGTCAACAGGTCAAAGGTCATGAGTGTCTAAGAACATTGACAGAATGCAGATAACCTTTCTGCTAGAAGGTTAATCAAGCTTTTCCAATCCAATGCCAAGTTCAATACCTCCTCTGGCTACAGGGCTGACAAGAGCTTCGTGTTAGTTCTGTTTTTCAGTTTTTTGGCAAGGAAAAAAGAGCGTTATCTCTGGAACAGTGTGACCCTGATTTCAAACAGGGTTAATGAGGATAGAGGGATCGTTTCACAGAATCACTACTCTAAGAATTTATCGAACCACCGAAACATCAATATGGATTCTTACTTTTTTCCACTTTTGGATAAAAGCGTCAATTTTTTGGGGGAGAAAATATGATGTATCGTAGATCCTTTTAAAACATATCCTGTTGCTGGGCATGAGGGACAGTCACTGAGAAAATGACAGTTTGCTTTTCTAGACAAGATCGTTTTTTAGTTGTCTTTGTATCAGCGCCCGCTCCCAGACTGACCCAGGACGTCCTGGCTGGTAGCTGACAGAAGCCACTCTCTGCGTCTGGCAGCCCATGAAGAAGAGAGGGATGCAGAGGAGCACAGAGAGAAAGAGCATCACCACGGAGAACCGAGGGATGACCTTCAGGGACAGCCTCGCCCTCTTCATGATCACCCCGCCCAAAAGCATCCCCACGGCAACAGACGGTAGATTGACGGCACCTGGAGAGGGAGGGAGGGAGGGAGGGGAGGAGGGAGGGAGGAGGAGGGAAGGGGGATGATGGAGAATTTAGAGAAACAGAAGTTAACTTGTCGAGTACAAAGTCACAGTAAACTAACCCTATCTATTCTGGGGAGGGTATAGCTAAGTGGTCAGAACGCTTGACTCCAGTTTGAGAGGTTCAAATCCCCCTGTACTGGTTCTGTTTGGGTGAAAGGGTCTGCTAAATACATTATTATTTTCTCTGTCTCTCTCTCCACAGTTTAGGAACTTCAGTCCAAACCGACAGAGTTCTCTCTCTCGCCGTCTGTCAGCATAGAGCGCCTGTGAGATCACCATAGAAACACTGTTACCACCACTACACTCTCCTGAACCTGGACCCCGCTGTACTTCCTATCTGTCTGCTTAAAGAGTGAAGGAGGGAGTGTTCCTGACCGATGAGCAGGCTGCTGTACGCGGCCGAGGCGCTGTACTGACGCTCCAGGAACTTGTTGAGGAAGGTGGCGAGGCCGGCCACCACGGAGGAGAAGCAGCACTGAGCCAGAACCAGCAGCAGGAACAGCGGGCTCAGGAGCAGACGCACAAACAGCCGGGGGAACACTGGACACACACACACACAGATACACACACACACAGATACACACACACACACAGATACACACACACACACAGACACACAGATACACACACAGATACACACACACACACACAGATACACACACAGATACACAGACAGTGACACACACACATCTTTTAATATCTCCAGTGTTTTACAAAGCATATGTTTGCAGGTCTGTTATAAAACTCCCTCTAGAACTTTAAAGTCCTCTCAAAACAATAGCCAGAGGTTACAACGAGGACAGCTATAACTCAACAGAGTCATGGAAATTCTTACGAAGGCTAATCACAGTTCTCCAGATTATTTATAAATGTGTTTGAGTGTGTTAGAGTTGCGGGCCAGCCAGCCTGGAGGAAGAGAACTTACTCTTGAGGAAATCAAGCAAGGAGATCTCATGCTCTTTGGAGTCTTCATTCAGTGTGTTGGTTTCTGCTGCAGGGTCCTAGAGGGAAACATCACAGATGAAGCATCATCTGACCTCTGATGTTGTTAGAACGCGCACAGACGGGCAAATAGCAAGAAGATCTGTTTAGATTTCATTATTCCTGTGGTCTTTTGCCAGGCTTAATCTTCTGGGAGCAGCCAGATTACCCAGAATCCCCACACAGGTCCTCCAAAGAGAGACAGGGTTAATCTTCCTGAGCTGTATGTTTTATCTGATCTCTGCCTGGAACACTTCCACTATACAAACAAGTTTAACGATCTTAAACAAGGAGAGGTGATGGCAGGTAGGCTGGGAGTGCCTCCCCACGCTGTACCAGCCTGGAGGGAGCCCAGCTAGTCCTCCTGCCCCTACAGGTACACTCTCCTGGGGGTCCAGCTGGGGGTCCCTCCAGGCTCCAGACCCTGGAGGAACAGGAGGGAGTACTGCTGGTGTAAACAGCTGCTCTGCCGTCACCCAGCCAGGGAGGGTGGTACACACGAGCAGAGAATGCTGATTCATCAGTTGTCATGACTACAAACCCGTGTCTGCTAGGGGCTGGGTGGGGGTGAGGGGGGTGGAGTGAGGGGGGAGGATGTGAGGGGGGGGGCGTACCTGGGACTCCACAGGCAGGCTGCGGGGGAAGAAGAAGTATGGCAGTGAGGCCAGGGCCAGGCAGGCAGAGGAGACCAGCAGCCCCATCCACCAGGCCCCCACCCAGCGGGGGTCCGAGGGACTCAGCTCCTGGGAGGCCACTGGGGGGAGATCATTCACTTTATCATTCAGCATTAGAGGACAGTTCCACACCACGCTTTTCCATCCTCAAACCACTGTTAACCCCTCCCCCCCCCCCACACACACACGCACACGCACACACACACACACACACACACGCACACACACACCTGAGCCGGCTCTGTCCACGTCCACGTAGATGCGCAGCATGACGGAGCCCAGGAGGTACCCAAACGCTGGACCAAACACTGATATAGAAAACAGGATGGCTGGAGAGAGGACAGGAACAGAGAGTCACCGAGCTAGAACTGCAACCACAATACATTACAGGCTGCAGGGTTACAGTAAGATGTTACTGCAGGGTGTACCTATGTAGAGAGGAGAGTTACAGTAAGATGTTACTGCAGGGTGTACCTATGTAGAGAGGAGAGTTACAGTAAGATGTTACTGCAGGGTGTACCTATGTAGAGAGGAGAGTTACAGTAAGATGTTACTGCAGGGTGTACCTATGTAGAGAGGAGAGTTACAGTAAGATGTTACTGCAGGGTGTACCTATGTAGAGAGGAGAGTTACAGTAAGATGTTACTGCAGGGTGTACCTATGTAGAGAGGGGAGTTTCCAGCACCGGCGAAGTCGTCCACGTAGGAGATGCCGTAGGGCTGGATGGGGACGGAGCCCACCCCAAACAGCAGCTGGGCGCTGGCCATGAGCAGCCAGAGGCTGTCCCCCCCCAGACGCTGGGCCTCCTCTCTCCCACACGCCTCCGCACGGCTGGAGTTCAGCTGGACACGACACATGTCAGGACGACCGCTGGAGTTCCCCTTCACTGAGACACACACGCAGGTATACACACACACACAGGTACACACACACACACAGGCACACACACACACAGGCACACACACGCAGGTATACACACACACACAGGTACACACACACACACAGGCCCGCACACACACACACGCAGGTATACACACACACACAGGCACGCACACACACACACAGGCACACACACACACACACGCAGGCACACACACACACAGGCACACACACATAATTTGTTTAAAACAAACAGCATGTCTTCCAGCGAATAAGTTATTAACTGTATTCAATGAAAATCTCCATAGAAAAAAGTAGTATGAATCTAGGACTTAATCTATGTCTGGGACACTGAGGGGCGGAGCCAGAAGAGAGGGGCGGAGCCAAAAGAGAGGGGCGGATCCAGAAGAGAGGGGCGGAGCCAGAAGATATCTTACTGTGGAAGACAGAGTCGTACTGGTAGGGCTGGGACAGGAAGTGAGGTAGGGCGAGGAGGAGGGCGCTGATGGACATCAGCAGCCCGCCCAGTCCGATGAGGCGGGGCCGGTGCAGACGGCTGCCCAGGTAACTGACGAACACAATCAGGACCATGTTCCCCACCTGGACACACACACACACACACATACACACACGTAAGTATCTAGTGTTGTACATGTATATTTGCTGTATTTGATATATTTCAGGGAGCTCTGCCAGGGCTCTCTTTCCTCTCTGGAACACACTGCTGAGAGGATCTGGCAGCTGTGCTGTGCTTGTGCAGTGTAGTGTTGTGGTGTGTGGTGTTGTGTAGTGTAGTGTAGTGGTTAGTGTGTAGTGTGTTACCTCGTGCAGGGAGGAGATGGTGCCGGAGGAGTAGCTACTGAGGCCGAAGCGTCTCTCGATGGTGGTGATGGTGCTCTTGAAGTAGGAGCTGTACAGCAGCTGGGTCAACTGGAGCAGCCCATGGCACAGTACAAACACCTGTAGCAGGGGGAGGGAGGAGGGGGGAGGGAGGAGGGGGGAGGGAGGAGGGGGGAGGAGGGAGGGAGGGAGGAGGGGGGGGAGGAGGGAGGAGAGGGGAGGGGGGGGGGAGGAGGGGGGAGGGAGGGAGGGGGGAGATGAAATTAGTGGTAGGAAAAGAGAGAGAGACTGAGAGAGAGGGGAGAATGAAAGGGACGAGGGGAGAGAGAGAATTAGAGGGAAGGAGAGAGAGAGGAAGAGGGTGTTGCAGGTCTCAAGAGGCCAGGCCCAGCTGGTCTGGAGGGGGTCTGGGAGCACGAGAGAAGACCAGGGTCCCAGACATCATCCTCTCCTGCTGATGGGGCCACAGCAGGAGAGGATGAGACATCATCCTCTCCTGCTGATGGGGCCACAGCAGGAGAGGATGATGTCTCTGCGCTGAGGGGATCCCAACCAACATGTTGAAATGTGGATTTGTTAAGCAAACAGCAGAGATAAATCCCCCTGTTCCTGGCCAGCATCCAGTGCGACTCGGAACAGCTAAGTCTGCTGTTGTAGCTGGGCTTCTTGCTTTATGAACTCACACAAAGACACTTCTACACTGAGACTGAAACATCTCTGTTTTGCATCAAAGTGGGTTTTAATTGTGGAAAAGTTTCGACAAGACATGCTTGTTCAGGCAAAGCAAATCAGTTCCTTTGTTTGGGACTCTGGTTGAAACAGCATGTTATCAGTTTGACTGGCAGAGTCTGATAGCACTGCCTTAGGTCACGATTCTCTACAATGTTGTCTTTTGTAGACATATGATACTAAACAAAGTTGAATTTCCTCACACCATGAGAACAGAGAAGAGAGGCATCATTCACTATCATCTGGGCTTCAAGTCCGTTTTGAAACATGGAAACTGTGACCAATCAATCATGAAACTAAGACCGCAGAGCTGTCAGCTGACTCTGACTGACAGACACAGACGAGAAGTCTAAGAGAGAAATACTTTCTCTTATACGAAGAAACTAACACACAGAGAAATACACACACACCACACACACACACACACACACAGACACACACACACACAGACCCAGCCAGGGAAAGAGACACAGAAATCTCTACACAGAAATCTAGGACACAGTGCATAAGGTCAATTAATCTTGAAAAGAGAAAAAAGAAAACAAATTGCGTAACGCTGGCACTCATAAGAGAGATTACAGAGTGTCATGAAGAAGACATTAATAACAGAATAATAGAAGAACCAACCCAGGGACCTGACAAACGCGTCTCACTGTACATGAGTCATCCAAGACACACCACCTCCTGCCCACAAACACTACCTGCCCAAACCCTGCCGCGTGTCTGATGAGTCACCAACCAGACCTGCTGCCGTGAAGGAGCACGACTGGAGATCCCTTCAGAGACACCGTGAACCCCCAGCACTGTACACGTCAGAATCCCCCCCCCCCCCCCCTCGTGTCGTTAACCCTCGTCCTGCAGATAAAGACGTGTCTGTATTTCCTGAGTTTATAAGTTGTACTCTCAGAGTCTGGCCTGGTGAAACCTTGTTATTCAGACACCCTCGGACGTGTAGGAACACCTCCAGGTCTGCTGGTGTTGTCTCTGCCTGGGGACGGGGGGGGGCCTAGAGGTGCCAGGGGGCCTAGGGGGGCCGGGGGGCCTCGGGGGCCGGGGGGCCTCGGGGGGCCAGGCGGCCTAGGGGGGCCTCGGGGGGCCTCGGGGGCCTAGGGGGCCTCGAGGGGCCAGGGGGCTGGGGGGCCTCGGGGGCCGGGGGGCCTCGGGGCTGGGGGGCCTCGGGGGCCAGGGGGCCGGGGGGCCTCGGGGGCTGGGGGGCCTCGGGGGGCCTCGGCCAACAGGAGAGGAGGGGCTGGTCTCTCCTGGAGAGAAGTCAACACAGGCAGAGCTGGTCAGCCACATGAAAGCTGTGATCACAGCGCTCAACGTTCCATTGAAGTTGAAACGCCTCACCAAACAATAGCAGCGCGATCAGAGACCCCCCTTCACCCCTCCTCGAAAAACACCCTCTGGTTTGACCTCTAACCTCCTGTAAGTCACACGGGGGATTGTGAACACCAAGTCAAACAAGCGCTCCATCTCGGGGGAAACGCATTGTCGGCTGCTCTCCAGAACCACTATTCTTACACAGGAATACCGGCGAAAGGCCACAAATAAAACACAAGCAGAACCACCTGATGTGGTGGAGTGTGTAGTCTACACTATGGACTACGTGGGGCCTGGGACTTTGAAGCCCAGCTTGAAGGGAGTCGGGGAGAGAATCTCCACAGGAGCGCTGGGGAAGGGCTGGTCTGGTCAGGGAACATGCGACACACCCTCGCTGTACCTGGAACGAGCAACCGACACAAGATAAGCCCCAAGAACATTCTGTTTCAACACACGAAAACAAAGCAGTTTGGAACAGCGTGTCTTGGTCAGCGAAGAATAATGGCTGGATAGATGATTAAATGGATACGCTCTCAACCCTGAAACTGTTGTTGACCTGCCTGTCTGTGTTTGAGGCCGACTGTGATTTATCACCTCACGGTGCAGTTGAGGCCAAACTCAACTCTCCTGCAGTTTATCATCCAAACTGTCAGCGAGGGAAACCGAGCAAGAGCAATGTAATTTTTGAAAAAGATTCAACTTTAATCCATCCGCAAAAAATATATAAATAAGTAAATACTTAAAGGTTTAAATTACCCATCAACAGGTCTATTTTTTTCACAACATTTTCCATCAACATTTCCTGTGTGGTGAAACGGCTTGGCGAGATGAATCACTTAATTGTCAAGAATTGACCCATTTTGATTTATGTTTTAATGTAATCTATGATAGAGCACGTAGCTTTTCATCTTTGAACACACATCTTTCTTTGAAAATCGGATTTTCTCTTTATGAGATTCAATTTCAGAACATGAGCGAATTCAAACGTCTCATCACTCCGATGAGCCACCGTCAGCTGACTGTTATGATGGTAAACATGCGCCAGCGCATCGTAAGAACTCACAGTGAACGTGTGTGAAACAGGGGTGAAACATTAGGCCTACCGCTCGGATTGTGCAACTGTGACTCAGGCTAGGACATACCTATGGCGTGCATCTGATCTGACATGCCCACACGCTCCCGGAGTGCTACAATCTCAAACACGTTACACACATGTGCACACCATGGGGCGATTCTAGGATCAGACCTTTAGGGGGGCTCAGCCCCCAATGAGAATGTGACATGGATACAGAGCCTTGCAAAAGTGTTAAACCCCCTTGCAGATAAATCAAAAATTTCACTGGATAACAATTAATACATTTATGTATTATTATGCAAAATATTAAATGAATGGAAAAAAACTAAGAAAGTTCCTTTCTTCATGAACTACTAGCATCAAATGAAATGATAATGTGTCAACAATTATCATTCAAGAAAAGGCTCAAGACACACTTGTTCCGGGAGTACAACGGCACTTAGGAATGCTTGGCTGGACCGGATGTTAGTTTCCTCCAGGATCACAATGACTTGTATTGAGAGACTTGTTGCTCCTGTTGGTTAGTTGTGACGGTTTTAAATTCTTGTACTCGCTGTGAAATATTTTACTGTTGATTTTACTGTTGTTTTGTCTTCTTTTCTACAGGTACACTCTTGCACTTTTTGAGTTTCATGTTGTTTAATTGTAACTTGTTTAACTGCATGCTCTTATGGTTCTTCCCTTTGGCACTTATTTGGTTTTTCACAATGTATGCTTCATGTTTTGGTTGCTCGCAATGTTTGGGGCTATCTCGTTGTTATGATCAGTGACCTATATGCTCTTTTGTACAGCTCTCTCTTGGAAGTCGCTTTGGATAAAAGCGTCTGCTAAATGCATAAATGTAAATGCAACAATAAATAAACATTGTTTTAACACGTCAGAGCACTAAAACTTATTTAAGATAATAAAAATTCATAATAATATAATTTATTTTTATTATTATTATTTTTAGGGGTGCTGAGATCAAATTTAGGAGTGCTTGAGCACCCTTAAAGAGTCTAAAATCGCCACTGGTGCACACGCACGCACGGTCTCACAGCATGGCGTCCGGATGTTTCAGGAAGACCACCGGGTTGGTTTGGAGCTAATTGTGTAGGTGTGTGTGTGGTGTATTAGTAAGGGTAAACATCTGTGGTATAAAACGGGGGCGGAAGGTTTGGTACCGGAAATAACTACCAATCACAAGATGCCGATGTAAATGTCCCCACCAGTAGAACATGACAAGTGGAGTCAATTACGCGAATGTGCAACTTACATCTTCACAGCTAATGTTGTGCACGGGATACAATAAATGAGTCATTTATGTGTGAATGTGTGACGTCTTGTATTTACGGTTAACATTAACTGCTTTATAATGCGCAGTACTCAGTATGCTCATAATTCCAGCCCTTACCCAGGTTTGTTATATCATGAGAGAATACAGTTTGGTTAAAATCATAAATCACATAATCACCTATTATTGGTTTCTTATAGTGACAACCTAGGCCCGCATAGCGATAGAAAGGTTAGGCTACGTTGACCGTGACACCGCTGCATGACGGCCAGATCTCCGGTTGCAGTCTGGTGTGTTTGGCGGGAGATGATCTACAATGACAGCACGAGAGGAACGAAGCGCTCGTGATCCATGACATGACTGATATGATCATGATTGTACGGCGTGCACAACCTTGTGCAGCAAATTACATGTTATTGTGTGAAGAAAAAAAAACATACCAATGGTGGTGAGCTATAATCTGTGAAATATAATCTCTTTAAAACCTCTCAACACTGGTAAAAGCAAAACAGAGAATATTCCAAATACAATCTATCCACAAAGACACTGAAACATCACAATGACGTTCAGCAGAGATGTTGGACCACACATGTTAGCAGGCACATTCCAGGCATAGTTTTAAGAACAAATATGCCACATTCTCTACAACACAGTTTAGAATAGCCAACGACCTGGGGCGTGATGTGCACATTCATGTTTTAAGATGTCAAAGGACATCGATTAGATGATAAAACAAACGGTCTTTTCTGCAGTGAAGCGCAGAAGTTGGATTGGTGCATAATATTTACGCAGAGATAGCAGTTTATGTAATCAAATATCAAGTTTACCAAAAGTGCCATCTGAGTTCAAGATCCAAAGGTTATCCCTGCTTTATATGAAGGCTCTCACAAATTAATTAAATCTACATTATATTCACACATTCGTCTCAAACATGATCTCGCTTTAGCTGACTGTTGAACGTGTAATATTAAAAAGGATCACTTATCAGATATCCCTGCTACTTTATCTAAGTTATGAACAGCAGTTCTACTCATAACAACATACATTCATAGCCTATTACATTTTTGCGAAACCTTTACAAAGGTATTAATATTAACAGACCTTTATGTTGCAAAACGGTGACCTTGGTTTCTTCATATCTTTGGCATACATCTCTATTTGCTGAGAAGGTATCCACAGGGCAGAGCGGAGCGGCGTCTGATCTGCTGAGGTCTCCGTCAGATGGGTAATTCGTCCGTGTTTCCAGTCCGGTGAGTTTGAATGAGCTTTTATGGCTGCCAGTGATGTAATTGGACTCAGCCCACAACTACACGTTCAAATGTTTTGAACGCAATGAAAGACCATAGTTGGCACACATGACTTGTTTTACGTGGGTACTGGTTCCCTTTATTTCAAAAGGCCCTTCTAGGAGACTGAACTGTGACGTTTTAATTCGGAAGACTTTATTATTTCTTCTTACATGTGAGATAACCTGACCATCAGTTGCAACGGTTTTTCTTTTGTTTACCACTTGTATTTCATCACTTGTAATTTAACGGGTCCTGCTTCGATCCCTGTAATGGTGTTAAATGTGAAGTACATTTCAAGAGTTGAGCCATCGTGCCTGGGGATATGGTTCCATCACAACGTTGCGTTCAAATTCACCTCAGGCGCCGTCTTAGTTTCCGCACAAATGCGATTTGACTTTCCATTACAACACTTCGAAAAAACCTTAAGTTTCCCTCCGACTTAATGCAAAAAGTGGTCAAACAAAAACAGTTTCCAGTGTGACAGTCAATGACAATACCCATGTATACAGTATAAACCATAACTCAAAACAATGCTATTGTTCTGCATGTCAGTGTTGGTAGAAATATGAACACGCAATATTAAATGTTGATAGAAATATGAACACAACTGCGGACAAAACAAGTTCAATCCATTGACTGTGATGTTCTCGCCAAGACTATAAAAAAATGTCCAAACTGTTGTCTTTATTATTCAATCATATGAGTGTTTCTGTACAAATAACATAAATAAAAAAACTTCAGGAAGCTCATATCGACTGTACCTTATCATGCACCGCACACTTCCGTCCTCATGTCAAATATTAAGCCCTTAAATTATAAAAACAAAAGGCACACAGCAGGAATGAAAAGAGAAAACATGTTTTATATCTCAAGGGCCCCGTTTAATTTGAGGGTTTGAATTCAGGAAGCGGAATACACAATATCCTTTCATCCATCACGTAGTGATCTGGAACGCCACCAAGATGCTAAACGGCGTCAGAAATCAAACCGGGCCATCAATCAGGCAAGTAGCTTCGATATTTCAAACAGTGATTATTAGAGTGCTATTATCCATAAACTTGAATGATCCAAAAACCTGTTATTGCTAGGTTGTGTTCTGACACAGAACAGTCTAAATTGAACATTATGGGATAGTGACGACAACACCATTTAGGCCGACTGATTCTGGGCCAGGCCTCAGGCAGCCATGTTACCAGCGAGGCGTCCGATGCCGCTTCCTCAGGAAAGAGGAACTGGGATCAGACGCTCAGATCCAGCAGTCGTGAGTGGCCAGCAGGAACACGTCTCCAGACCTCAGAAACCATTTGCCCCAGCCTCTCATCTCTTCCCGGAGCATTCCCTCTCCAGGGAAACTGCATGAAGGCTGAAGTTCCAGGAGAAGATCTGTGGTCTCAGTCCTGTGGTCCCAGTCCTGTGGTCTCAGTCCTGTGGTCCTAGTCCTGTGGTCCCAGTCCTGTGGTCCCAGTCCTGTGGTCCCAGTCCTGTGGTCCCAGTCCTGTGGTCCCAGTCCTGTGGTCTCAGTCCTGTGGGACTGTGTCAGGCTGGTGCTAGTGATCTGTCTTCACACACTCGTACCTGTGTGGTTTACTTTGGTACCCTGCATCAAGCATCACTGGGCCCAGGAGTTCCTCTCTCCCTGACATCACATTCACAACAGAGAAATGTACACCTCTCTAACATACAAAACTAAATGGTAGAAAACATTAGCATGGTGTGTCATTAAAGACAGGTTCTAAAAAGCTTAGTTCTGAAGAAACGGTATTGTAGATGGTGTCTTCATGTGAGGGGCTGAGGAGCAGGATGGAAGCCCTCCAAGGTGAAGATGTAGGATTTCCTGGTTTCTGGTAAAGCCCAATGATCTCCACAGAATCCTTCCTTCCCTCCTTTGTGAGGCGTCATAAAGGGTGACTATCTTCAAGCGGTGCCATGAAAATGTGCTTCCTCCTCTTTCCTCTACTTGTTAAAAGATCAACAGTTTATACAAAACAGAAACGCTGAGGAGGAAAGTCTCGTCTTTCGTTTCATAAAGACACAGTTTCTGTGATTGGGTGTTTCATGATTAGTGCTGGTCACAAACGTCTGGTCTTGCACTGTTTAAAAAATTTATAAAGAGTGAAAGACTAGGAAGGCCCAGGGCGGGGTCACCTGTAGGCCCCAGGGGTCACCTGTAGGCCCCAGGGGTCACCTGTAGGCCCCAGGGGTCACCTGTAGGCCCCAGGGGTCAGCTGTAGGCCCCAGGGTCACCTGTAGGCCCCAGGGGTCACCTGTAGGCCCCAGGGGTCACCTGTAGGCCCCAGGGGTCAGACGTAAGCGCCCAGGGCAGCGTGGAACTCTGTGAGACACTGAACCAGCTGCTGGAACTTGGGCCTCTCCTCAGGATCCAGGGCCCAGCAGCAAGCCATCACTGCAAACCTGCAGAGGGAGGCAGGGGGGGAGGAGGAGAGAGGGGGGGAGGAGGGGAGGAGGAAGCAGAGAGGGTAGGAGGAGAGAGGGGGCGGAGGAGGGGCGAGAGAGGGGAGGAGAGAGTTAGGGGGCGAGCGGAGAGAGGGGCCGAGGGGAAGAGGGGAGGCGCCGCGGCGGGGGAGATGAGGGGAGGGAGCGAGGAGAGGAGCGTGGGAGGAGGAGAGAGGTGGGCGAGGAGAGAGGGGGGAGAGGAGGGACGAGCGGAGAGAGGCGGGGAGGAGTAGGGAAGAGGGGGAGAGAAACAGAAAGAAACAAAAGGACTTAATCAACAGAATTTGGACTCAAAAGCAAACTGGACTAATTGCACCACATCGGATCTAACTAAATCCACAAGAACAAAAAAGGCCTGAATCTATAAATAAAGAGAGGCGCAGGCCCTGAAGCACTCGCTCACTAAACAAACCAAGACAGCATTCCTCTATGTGTCAGTTCAAGGCACCCGACTGCCTGCAAAGCAATTACTAATCAGGGTGATTAAGTTTTATATGTTCCTAGCCCACACCTCAGCGCACCCTGCACTCAGGAAGAACATAACTCAACACCTATTCTTCAGGACAGGAAACCAGATCCTGCCCCACATGTGATTAGCTCTTCCTATTCCTGGGTTTATGAAGCCACACCAGACGCTTTAGACAAAGTAGCGAGAGTCTGACCCTGTGACCTCTTGATCACCAGTCAAACCCTCTAACCGCCAAGCGGTGTGTGTATGTGAATGAGTGTGTGTGTGTGAATGAGTGTGTGTGAATGTGTGTGTGTGTGCGCGTGTTTAGTCCGGCGATTGTGATCAGCAACAGCTTACAGCTCATCGGGACAGTTGATTGGCTGGGCTATTCGGTAGCCATCTTTCAGGTAGGCCGCCATCTCGAAGGGGTCGATGTCCACGTAGGGGGTCTGGCCCAGGGTCATCAGCTCCCACAGGCTCACGCCAAACGCCCACTGAGGACCCAGGACAGGGTCAGAGGTCAGACATGTCCCCAGGCAGACACAGACAGCCTCTGAAGGGTTAATGTGTATACTGGGGCTTGACACTGTGAAGCCAATAATACAAATAAACAACAACAATAATAACTAGAGAGGGTACAATTTCTGGGGAAATTGTAGGGTGTGCTTGCTTGCGTCGGTTGCAGGTGGGTCCGTCCCATTAAGTTTTTCCCTTCTAGTGATATTTTCAAGCATTTAGCTTAGCTAGGCTACTCATATTGCATAATTCATTAAGAACCCCCTTTGAAACAAGCTATTGTAACAACATTGTCACCGGAAATATTTCAGATGGAATTGCGATTCAACCAGTACCATCTGCTAACTGAAATATGCTCCCAAAAACGTAAATAAGCTCAATCTCTACCAAGACGAAACTTTTGACATCGACGTTGTCTATGTAGTCCAATTATTGACGGATCCTTAGGGGGGCAAAAATAATAATAATAGAAATAAGAAGATATGTCAGAGAACAATGGTTGTGCTCGCCGAAAGCGTGAGCACACCCAATAATACAAATACAGTTGTTTGGTTTAATGAACCAGCCTGCTGATGTGTTAATGTGTGGGTGATGCTTCATTAGAACAGTGGCATCTGTAAATGGTTATTTATTTAATAGTTGGCCCAACAGGAGATAAATGCACCAGGAACAGAATGTTACCTGACTAACTGCTACTTCGTGAACACTGCTCTTAAAACCTCTCGTAAATATCTGCTTAGTGAACACGGTCGCCCCCCCTTCTCTCCAGAAACGCCACAAGAGCGAAGGTTAGGAGGGAACGTCCTGCTTGCAGACGGCCAGCAGGCTCACAGAACACAGATCCCTGTCCCCCAGGGTGTGGTGAGACAGATCCCTGTCCCCCAGGGTGTGGTGAGACAGATCCCTGTCCCCCAGGGTGTGGTGAGACAGATCCCTGTCCCCCAGGGTGTGGTCACACAGATCCCTGTCCCCCAGGGTGTGGTGAGACAGATCCCTGTCCCCCAGGGTGTGGTCACACAGATCCCTGTCCCCCAGGGTGTGGTGAGACAGATCCCTGTCCCCCACATCTGACCATAACGCAACAAGCCCTCAGCTGAAACACCAGGAGTGCTGCTGGGATTCTGAGGACGATTCATGTGAGGTGATGGTGGTCAGTCCATTAGATGTACAGCTGTGAGCAAACTGAGTTTGCAGATTATGGATGTGGTGGTCATCGGAACTTTCTTTCTTTTGAGGCTTTTCACACAAACCACGACTCACCACAATAAACGTTGCTTTTGGTGTTTATTGAGTATCCCACTAGTCATGTCCCCGTGCTGGCTGACAGGGCACCCAGGACCAGAGCAGACCACAGGGGGGGTCTGTCAGGGGCCTCCAGCGAGGGGCTCCCTACCTCCCTCAGCTAGCTGGCTCCTTTAGGAGGACACCAGCAGAGTCCTTGGGGGAGTGTGTGTGCGTGCAGAGAAGAGGGAGAGAGCGAGAGAAAGGGAGACAGGGAATGGAGAGGGAGGGATGATGGATTACACTGTCCCAGGGGAAGAACAGGGCGTCTCCAACCTCAAACCTGCAGGCTGCAAATATCTCACCCGCCTCCCTCCCTCCCTCCCCCCTCCTCAGGTACTGTATACAGAGAGGAGAGGAAGGGAACACCCTTATTTGATTATTATTAACACTACGACAGGAATGCATCAGGATGTTGAAGGTGTCGTCTCGTTGCCTTGGTGACCCGCATCCTTCCTCTGCAGTCCAGTAAACTGACAGCCCCGCCCTCTCTCCACCTCCCATCGCCACAACAGTCACGCCAGGGGTTAGGGAAGCACGCGTGTGTGTGTGTGTGTGTGTGTGGGGAAGGGGCAGTCAGGGCGTCTCAGAGCTCCCTGACTGTGCAGTTGATGAATGCAGCGCTGGGGGAACACAGTGTTTGGGGCAGAAGTTGACACACTGTGCTTCCCCCCCCCCACCAAGTCCAGGAGGCCCTGTGGGTGTGTAACGATGACTCAGCTGAACATGGTACTTCCTTTATTCATTTCCTCCCCCCCCCACCTCCTCACTTGCACGACCTCTTCTCCAACTCATTATAACCTAATAAAGCTTTAATCATGGGAGGATGAACTCTGCTGGGCCTGTGTGGACAGGGAGACAGAGCAGAGGCTCTAGAGAGCAGAGACATGTCTACTGGTCAGCTGAACACCAGGGACATGTCTACTGGTCAGCTGAACACCAGGGACATGTCTACTGGTCAGCTGAACACCAGGGACATGTCTATTGGTCAGCTAAACACCAGGGACATGTCTACTGGTCAGCTGAACACCAGGGACATGTCTACTGGTCAGCTGAACACCAGGGACATGTCTATTGGTCAGCTAAACACCAGGGACATGTCTACTGGTCAGCTGAACACCAGGGACATGTCTACTGGTCAGCTGAACACCAGGGACATGTCTACTGGTCAGCTGAACACCAGGGACATGTCTACTGGTCAGCTGAACACCAGGGACATGTCTACTGGTCAGCTGAACACCAGGGACATGTCTACTGGTCAGCTGAACACCAGGGACATGTCTATTGGTCAGCTAAACACCAGGGACATGTCTACTGGTCAGCTGAACACCAGGGACATGTCTACTGGTCAGCTGAACACCAGGGACATGTCTACTGGTCAGCTGAACACCAGGGACATGTCTACTGGTCAGCTGAACACCAGGGACATGTCTACTGGTCAGCTGAACACCAGGGACATGTCTACTGGTCAGCTGAACACCAGGGACATGTCTACGGGTCAACTGGTCCTATCACACGAGCATCATCTGCTTTTAGTTGAGCTGATCACCTGACCTCCTGCACCTGATACTGGAACCTGCTGCCAGCTACTAGGAACTATTTCGGCTGAAGTGTGTGTGAGGGCAGAGGTGTGTGTGTGTGTGTGATCTCACCACGTCACTGGCGCTGGAGAAGTCGTTGTTAAGCAGACTCTCCAGGGCCATCCAGCGGACCGGCCGGTTCTCGTTGTCCCCCAGGCAGTGGTAGTCTGAGGGGAACAGGTCCCGGGCCAGGGCGTTGTCTGTGATCTTCACCTGCATGCTGTCGTCGATGCTGCAGGGGACAACAGCAGCACGTCATCAGTACGCTGCACTGCTGTCTGACAGCAGCTGCTTCAGGATGGAGATCATTAGCTGGAACCAGATCTGTCTGCTTTATAAACAACACACACCCACACACACACAGTGTGGAGCAGAGTACTCACACACACACACACACACACCCAGTGTGGAGCAGAGTACTCACACACACACACACCCACACACAGTGTGGAGCAGAGTACTCACACTCACACACACACACCCCCAGTGTGGAGCAGAGTACTCACACACACACACACTCCCCCAGTGTGGAGCAGAGTACTCACACACACACACACCCCCCAGTGTGGAGCAGAGTACTCACACACACACACCCCCAGTGTGGAGCAGAGTACTCACACACACACACACACCCCCAGTGTGGAGCAGAGTACTCACACACACACCCCCCCAGTGTGGAGCAGAGTACTCACACACAGTTCCGGGCGGCCAGGTCCTTGTGGATGACCTCTCTACGGGCGAGGTAGCTCATCCCACAGGAGATCTGGATGGCCATGTGGACCAGGTCCTGCTGGGAGATAGCCTGACACACACACACACACACACGCACACACACACACAGGAGAGGATGAGGGATTGGCAGACAGGACAAAGGACAGTGAAGGGACACCACTTATTAATTCTAGAGCGGGAGAGTTGGGGAGGGGGGGGGATCTATGGAACACTCCAATCTCTGTCATAATAATAGTAATAGGTTCTCAAGGAAAAAAGACTCAAGTTGCCTTAATGAAACCCTTCTGATCTGACAGCCAGGTGTCTGGTGTGGAGGCTGTCTGGAGACAGAACAGCAGCCAGGTGGAACAGGACCAGGGACACACAAGGTCCAGGAAGCAGGCTTCTGTCTCACCCCCACCTGTCTCACCCCCACCTGTCTCACCCCCACCTGTCTCACCCCCACCTGTCTCACCCCCACCTGTCTCACACTTTGAGAGACCGAGGAACAGGAAGGTTGTCCTTTCTCTGAAATCCAGTTGTTGATGTTTGAGAAGTTGTTCCTGGGCCAGACAGTAATGCCATGTTCTGCCCACACCTCCCAGGCACTCTGCCCACCTGCTAATGGTATAGGCTAACCCTAACCCTAATGGTATAGGCTAACCCTAACCCTAACCCTAACCCTAACCCTAACCCTAATGGTATAACACGGATTTACGACCTCCTGTTTATTGCAACATCGTTAAAAAAACCCTTCATGAGTATGTCTCTGTCAGGTTCTAAAGTATATAATTCAAAAGGAGGGGTGTTCCCTGAAACTTGACTGAAAAAGGGTTTCTTCACTGCGACCGATCGGCAAGCTTCGTCTTGCGATGAGAATGTGAGACTTCTGTTTCTCCTCAGTCCTGCTCCGATCCTCCGTGGAGCTGAGGAAGTAGAGCCTGAAGCCTGATTGGATCTCCAGTAGGGTTCCTCCAGAGAGCCAAGTGGATCAAAGCAACCCTGAGGTTAGTCTGCACAAAAGCCTGCCTGTCTTTCTGTAGCACAGAGAGTCCCTGCCTTAAGCCGGAGCTTATAGAGACTTCGTTAAACCCACCCGATAATCACACTTCTGAAGGATGCGTTTGTTTGCTGTCAATGGATGCCTACTGCTGTAAAACACAAATTGTTCCATATAAAAAAAAAATGAACGAGTCTTTGTTTAAGATGTTGCATATAGATTTAGAGCACTGAGATTCTTGGCGAGCCGACACAAGCATTGAATGCTGTGTTAGTGTGTTATAACTTGACACAAAACAATTACTGCTCTGCAGTACTGAAGAAGTGGAGGATTCTGATGTGATCTGTTGGGCAAGGGTGGAGGTTAGGACAGGTGGGTTGTCAAGGTTACCTGTGGGTTGTCAAGGTTACCTGTGGGTTGTTAGGTGACCACCTGTGGGTTGTCAAGGTTACCTGTGGGTTGTCAAGGTTACCTGTGGGTTGTCAAGGTTACCTGTGGGTTGTTGGCCTCGGCCAGCTTGCACTGGCGCAGGAACAGCTTGAGGTTGCCCCAGTTCATGAAGGGTAGCAGCACCAGGGGAGCCTCACCCTCCTCTGTGCACACCTGACAGATGGGCAGCAAGTTCCTGCAGACACACACACACACACTGCTGTACACACACTGCTGTACACACACTGCTGTACACACACTGAAAGAGGGTGTGTGTGAGTGAATGAGTAAGTGAGTGAGTGATTGATTGAGTGTGTGTGTGGAAGTGATTTCACAGTTAGAGGGGGAGGGGGGAGTGTGTCTGAGTCACTGCCTTCCTTCTAACTTCCCTTCCTGAGGTCAGGAAGGGAAGTTAGAAGCTGTGTTGACCTGCTCCTTCCACCCTCAGCAGCACAGGCACACTGCTGAACACTGAGGATGTTAGCTGCACTACTGCAACACGTCACCGCCCGCAAACATGACACACAGCTGACGACTTGCGTGTGTGTGTGTGTGTGGGGGGTGTGTGTGTCTAGGACATGTGTAGCGCAAACATGTCAGGTGCTTTGGTTTCGTATTCATGTGGAACCAGCGTGACGTTCACACCTCTCACAGTGTGACGTTCACACCTCTCACAGTGTGACGTTCACACCTCTCACAGTCTGACGTTCACACCTCTCACAGTGTGACGTTCACACCTCTCACAGTCTGACGTTCACACCTCTCACAGTCTGACGTTCACACCTCTCACAGTGTGACGTTCACACCTCTCACAGTGTGACGTTCACACCTCTCACAGTCTGACGTTCACACCTCTCACAGTCTGACGTTCACACCTCTCACAGTGTGACGTTCACACCTCTCACAGTGTGACGTTCACACCTCTCACAGTCTGATCTGACAGTGTCTGTCGCGTGCTAAACAGTCTGACACATGGGGGATGGGGTCAGTCTAAAGTAGAGGTCACTTAGAGGAACGACCACTAATCCCCCCAGGACCTGGCAGTGGTGGGTAGGAATATGATCACACTCAGAACTACACTGTTGCTAAATCATAACAGCGATGTCACGAAATGTTATGATTAGCCAGAGAAGACATCATCAGATGATGCAATGTTGTGAAAACAGAGAAGGTTTCAACACAAGTGCCTCTGCTCTAGGGAATATTGTTGTTAGGAGCACGTACACCTGCAAGACCAGGGCCCAACGATTGGCTAGTTAATATCAGGCCATTGTGATTGGGTAGTAAAAGACCACATCTGCTGTTTGAGTTTGTAAAAGTTCCAAGATGAATGTTCTTTTGGAGCGATTCCTGGTTAGTCAGTAACTAACCTGTGGAGGCAGGAGGCAGGGTGACTCACCTGTGGAGGCAGGAGGCAGGGTGACTCACCTGTGGAGGCAGGAGGCAGGGTGCCTCACCTGTGGAGGCAGGAGGCAGGGTGACTCACCTGTGATGGAGACCACGAAGCTTGCAGCTCTCTGTCAACATCATGGTGAGCTGCACCTCCGAGGCGTGATCTGAGGAACCCAGGAGGAGTTAGAGGAACAGCAACACAGGCAGCAGGACAGCTACAGTCAGCCCCGCTCAACCACAACCCTGACCCTGAGGTTCCTGTGGACCAGAGGTCAAGAGGTCACATCTCTCCACACTAACATCTTCTCTGACTGGAAACCCTGACTCCTGCCATGCTCTCAGAACGGCGGCGATAAGCTCTGCCAGCAGCTCTCGCCGTCGCTCAACGCTTATGGGAACACAGTATCACTTCCTGCCCCAGGGCCTAGCGAACAGGAAGTGGAGAACTTGACAAGGCCGAGGCAAAGCATGAATGCATTGTTCACTGCCTGGCACCTCGCCCCTGGCACCTTGCCCCCGCCCTGGGTAAACACGAGTGGCCGCAGGTTCAAAGGTCACCTGGCACGGGCAGCGCTGGACTGACCGGCGTCCATGAGGACAATGAGGACCTCAGACAGAACACGTCTGGTAGAACCTCAGACGGAACACGTCTGGTAGAACCTCAGAACACGTCTGGTAGAACCTCAGACGGAACACGTCTGGTAGAACCTCAGACGGAACACGTCTGGTAGAACACGTCTGGTAGAACCTCAGACAGAACATGTCTGGTAGAACCTCAGCGTGTGGTTCCTGATGGAACACCTAAGCAGCACGTGTACAGGTGGAGGTGTGGGGACGATATGCATGACACTGGAATGAGTCCCTGCTACGTCAGGCTAACCTGCACCTGCACCTGCACCTGCATTAGCCTCTTTGAGACAGACATGCATGTATAACGATATAGAACACATGTATGTATAATGATATAGAACACATGTATGTATAATGATATAGAACACATGTATGTATAATGATATAGAACACATGTATGTATAATGATATAGAACAATGTCTTTAAGAGTTTGATACAAACATATCTTGAATCTTTTCTGAAGTTAGTGGGAGTTAGGGCCAGAGTAGGAAGGGGGTACCAAGATACCTCAAAGCATGCAGGCAGTCAGCTGATACGACACCCTCCCTGACAACCCTCCCTGACAACGCTCCCTGACAACGCTCCCTGACAACGCTCCCTGACAACGCTCCCTGACAACGCTCCTTGACAACCTGTTCATGCTCTAAGCGTACGGTAGGTTGCCTGCGAATAGGGTTAGGAGAATCTATCGCTGTAACCTTTGAGCACAGGGGGATTTAGTGTCACCTGATGACAGCTATTCTGCTGAGGAAGTGTTGCATGGTGAGATGAGAGGATGGATAGCTTACCTTTCACCGTCTTCACAAAGACCGGCTTCTCCTTGCAGGGGTCTCTCTCGTCCAGGAGCACTCCGTGGAAGATCCGCCCAAACGTCCCTGAGACAGAGGAGGTTTATTTTCTTTCTTTAAGAGGAAAAGGGCAAGAGGGTGGAAGACAGTTCCTCGTTCACAGAGCGTGACGTCACACTGACGGGAACTGCAGCAGACAGCAGACAGCTTTCTCTGAAGCAGCGACGGGGGTTTCAGAAAGGAGAAGTTGTAACTCCTCAGAGGTGGTAGAACACAGACCGGCCCTCGACTCCAACACACTCAATACCCTTTTTCTTTCTGTTGTAGTCCTGCTGTCACCATGACCACCCACGGCTTCAAATCTTGAGGAAATTGTGTGACTCACTTGACAGTAAACCTTGTCCTACAGTGACGAGAAAAGCTGAAGCTCTCTGTGTCTGTTATGGGACGAGCTGGTAGCTCAGCGGATAAGTGTGTAGCATGTAAGCTGAGGCCTTATCACAATGACCTGAGTTCGAATCCAGCCTATGTGTATGTCTCTCTCTCTCTCGCTCTCTCTCTCTCTCGCTCTCTGATGGAGGTGTTGAGAGAGAGAGAGTCATTGAGCTGTGAGGTAACTTTGTGGTAAAACAAATGTAGGAGGTGTTCCAGTTGCTTTGGCAAAAACAACTCTCCTTGCACAAGGCCCGGCTGATAAGGTGAGGCCTGCAGCTTGAAGATCAGGATCCTAACTGTTGGCCAGAGCGCAGCACAGATCCCTCTCCCAACAAGCATGACTCTCTGCTGACTGCTACAGGGCAAGGACAGTACAGGAACACAGCATGTTACTCAGTCATCATATACACTCTAACCAAACACTGACAACGAGTTGTGACTGAGGAACAGAAGAGCTGGGGTTGGGGACACAACCGGAGCCAGGGTGGAGCGAGCGCTCCAAAACCAAAAGGTACATCCTGTCTTCCTTACAGCCAGTGTCCGGAGCAGAGAGGCAACTGGGGGGCGAGGAGGAGAGGAGGAGGAGAGGGGGAGGAGGAGAGGAGAGGAGGAGAGGAGAGGAGGAGGAGAGGAGGGGGGGGGAGCTGGAGGTGGAGAGGAGGGGGCAGACAAAGAGGAGAGGAGAGGAGGAGAGAGGGGACTGGGGCCTTGCTCAGGAGCGTAAGAGTGGAGATTACTGCAGCAGCTCGTTGTGTCAACACTTCCTCTACAGGCAACCAGACAGGGGGGAGAGGAGGCGAGAGGGAGAGAGGAGGGGAGAGGAGGGAAGCCAAAGGGTAGAGAAAGGAGGCATGGGGGGAGAGATGGTAAGAGAGGACCTGTGTTCCCTAATGCTGCCCTCTCCTTCCGTCACAGGACAGGAGCGTGAGCTGCCGTCAGTACAGCAGGCTGGACGGGGCTGACCCCTGGCTGCTATGACACTCCCCAGCCAAGCCTGGACGGGCCTGGCAGGAACACAGGCTGTAATGCTGCTCGCATCAGACGTCACACACACACACACACTTACACATCCTACAAGCTGTGCGTGTGTGTGGAGGGAATTTAGTTCCGTGGAACCAAATTGGACACACTGTTCTGTGAAATCGTTTACAAAATGTCCAGACCACAGGGGTGATAAATACTGTTCTTGCTCCAATAGAACTACTTCCAAAACTAAGTTTAGAGGCAAACCTGTGTGTGTGTTCTAGATGTGTGTATGTTCTAGATGTGTGTATGTTCTAGATGTGTGTGTGTGTTCTAGATGTGTGTGTGTGTTCTAGATGTGTGTGTTCTAGGTGTGTGTGTGTTTGTGTTCTAGGTGTGTGTGTGTTCTAGATGTGTGTTGAGCAGTACCTTCATGCAGGACATCCCGTAGTGTGACCCTCTCCCTGGAGATGGCGATGTCTTTGACCTTGGCCTTAGCTTCCATCAAGGTCACACTCCTCAGGTCGTTCTTCTCGATGCGGAGAGACGGGTAGCCTGACACACACACACACACACACAAACACACACACACACACACACACAATCACACACACACACACACACAAACACACACACACACACACACAATCACACACACACAAACAAACACACACACACACACACACACAAACACACACACAGTTAGCCTCACTCATTCTCTACAACTTCTTCAGAAGTGTTTAACAAAACAAACGAGACAACATATAACAGACATCATTCCATGTGTGTTAGAGAGCGGGCTCTGGAGAGCGGGCTCTGGAGAGCGGGCTCGGGAGAGCGGACTCGGGAGAGCGGGCTCGGGAGAGCGGGCTCGGGAGAGCGGGCTCTGGAGAGCGGGCTCGGGAGAGCGGGCTCTGGAGAGCGGGCTCGGGAGAGCGGGCTAGGGAGAGCGGGCTCGGGAGAGCGGGCTAGGGAGAGCGGGCTCGGGAGAGCGGGCTCGGGAGAGCTGTGTGTGAGTCATGGTGTGTTGAAGCCAGGCTGCTGTTGGTCTCAGGTTCAGACGCCTGCTCACCTCTCTCACACAGGAGGAACACATGGTGGCGTCAGTGTTGCATACCAGAACAAGGACATAAACCCCTCGCAACACAGATTACCATGCTAGGTAAACATGAACCTCTTCATATAAACACAGTTAGTGTGTATTCACAATATGTCAGCAGGGGAGACAGGACATGCTGTCCGATCAGCTCTCCCTCCTCCCTCCTTCTCAGAACCATCTTAACTTTCTTTAGAGTTTCCCTCTGACACACAGTAGCTTGACATCATAACCTTTCATCCTTTTCTCTGTGATATTGAGGGCCGTGGTTAAAATATTCAGCTCACTGTTGCCCCCTAGAGGACAGACTGAAGATCTGTAATCGCAAACACAGCCATGCAAATCTCATACTGATCAAACTAATTCACACCCAGGACACTACATCCAAAGCTCACCACTGTTAGCCAAAGCACAGGAAATATATCTTCTTAAATGTCGCAACGGGTGATGTAATTAGAATATAGTACAGGTCAGAGTTTACACCAGACACACTGAGGAACAAGATATGGACAGAGATAATGGGTATGGTTTAGCAAAGGAGACACAGGTGAAAGATGAGGGATGTTGATAATATATGAATTTAGCTGCAGTTTGTATCTAAAACTATTTACAGAATGGGGCATGGGGGTGGGCTGCAGTACTGAGGCCTTACTGCAGAGGCCCGGCCCAGGCTGTATATCCTCACCTCTCTGCCTCTACTGCCCTTTCTGTCCTTCTAAATACTGTTACTATCACAAGACAGAGAGAGAGAGAGAAGAGAGAGAGAAGAGAGAGAGATAGGAGAGAGAAAGATGAGAGAGATAAAGAAGAGAGAGACATGAGAGATATATAGATAGAGAAGAGAGATGAGAGAGAGAGATGAGAGAGATAGAGAAGAGAGAGACATGAGACTGATAGAGAGCACTTAAAGCAGCCTTGGTCAGAAGGAGGAGGGCTGGGGCAGGCCTGGGGCCAGGTGGCCTGACCCCTGCTGGACAGGAGGGGAACTTACTTCTGGGTTCGTGATCCCCGGAGCTGGGGAAGGAGGAGGAGGCGGCCGCAAGCTGGAGCATGGGAGCAGGACCAGGGTGGTGGTCTGATGGTGAGAGGAGGGGGGAGGAGAGGAGGGAGGAGAGGTGGAGGAGGGAGGGGGGAGGAGAGGAGGGAGGGGGGAGGAGGGGTGGAGGAGGGGAGGGAGGGGGGAGGAGAGGAGGGGAGGAGAGGAGGGAGGAGAGGAGAGGAGGGAGGGAGGGAGGGAGGGGGGAGGAGAGGGGGAGGAGGAGGAGAGGAGGGGAGGAGAGGAGGGAGGGGGGAGGAGAGGTGGAGGAGGGAGGGGGGAGGAGAGGTGGAGGGAGGAAAGGAGGGGAGGGGAGGAGGAGGGGATGGGGGGAGAGGAGGGAAGCAGGAGAGGATGAAAGGGGAGAAGAGGGAGAGGAGATGAAGGGAAGGTGGGAGGGAGGGGTGGAGAGCGTGAGAAAGAGATGCTTCAATGGATAGTTCACCAGAACAACAAGCTGCCTGCCTCGCCCCCTCGAGCTGAAGGCCAAGGTGTGTGGACAACCTGCTTCAGAATTTGACTGCAGATCAAGAAATACCAGGTTCAAATCCCCCCTGTACGTCGCTTAATATGTTATCATTATGTGCTACGGTAGTACCATGCACTGCATTCTGGGTATTGTATGACGAGGGGCGGCTGGTCCTCTGGGTGAACTAAACGTCAGGCTGGTGGACTACAAGACCCACAAGACACGGAGGAGGGAGCAGACACACACTACAGAAACAGGCTGGGGTGTGAGGCGGGTGACGGCCACTAGATGGCGCTGGCGTGGAATGAAGCGCCCTCTCAGGAGAGAGAGCATGAAGAAGTGGAATGTGGAGGGAAATGGTAAAAACAGCTTGACCTTGTTTATGTAAGCTTATTTAAAGCCTTGCTTATTTTAAACTTTGACTTGACAGTATGGTCTTGTAAGATTTACTGCAAGTTGAAGACTACCATCTCCCACACACTGCAACACTGACCTCCACAGGAGGATCACCATTATTACAGTTGGCTCTCATACCAACAGCTTTTAGCATAAGAAAAGAAACACTGTCATACATGGCCACACACAAGATTCATGATTGTTATTCTAAAAAAAGACTATAAATGACCTTCTGGTACAAACATCTTTCTCATGTCTGTCTCATAACACAGACAGGCAAACCGACAGCCACACGCACACACACACACACACACATACAGAGAAGGACACTGCCCCAGGAACTACATCCTGTTTATAGCGCCCTTCTGATTCCTGTTAGGCTAATTAGATCCCCCACTGCCACTTATCCAGCACAGCCCTGGAATGCTTCGTTAGGGACTGAGGAGAAACAGGAAGACAAGATGGATCTCATGTTCACAACCTGACCAGTGTCCAGCAGTAGGCTAAACACACCTCCTGTTTCACTGTGTGTGTGTGAGACTGTGTGTGTGTGTGTGTGTGTGTGTGAGCAGCGTACTGGTGACGGGCGTGATGTTGTTGGGGGTGTCGGCTCTCAGGTACTGGGTGGTCTGGGTGGAGGGCTGGGACAGACCCTGGGAGCTGCCACTGTCACTCACACTGGAGGAGAGGAGAGAGGAGAGACAGGAGGAGAGGGGAGGAGGAGGAGAGGAGGAGAAGAGGGGAGGAGAGAGAGGAGGAGAGAGAGGAGAAGAGGGGAGGAGAGGGGAGAGAGGGGAGGAAGAGAGGAGAGACAGAGGAGAGAGAGGAGGAGAAGAGGGGAGGAGGAGAGAGAGGAGGAGAGGGGAGGAGAGAGGAGAGACAGGAGAAGAGGGGAGGAGGAGGAGAGGGGAGGAGGAGAGAGAGGAGGAGAGGGGAGGAGGAGAGGGGAGGAGAAGAGGGGAGGAGGAGAGGGGAGGAGGAGAGGAGAGAGAGGAGGAGAGTTGAGGGGAGATGGGGAGAGGAGGAGAGAGGGGAGGAGAGGAGGAGAGAGTAAAGAGAGGAAGAGATAAAAAGATTGTTTTGATCAATACAGGTAAAAATAATGAATCACCTGCCTTCAAACAGTTCTACCAATCTGACGTTATAATATTTATCAGACACATCTCCAACATGTCCTGACCAGCCGTCCTGACTGTTAGCAGCATCAAACCCAGCAATGAGCCGATCCTCCCTGTGCCTCGTAGCTTCAGGCCCCAAGATCAGCCCTGCTTCCCAAAGGAGCGCTCACACAAGCAGCTTGTGATCAAATCAAATCTGATATAATCAACGTCATTAAAGCAACTCAATTTCTCTCATATTGCGTTAGACCCAGTCCTGTGAGGGAGAAGGGGTGTTTGTTCCTGTAGGAGAGAAAAGACAAGTGGAGGATTCACAAGCTGAAGTGACCCTGGTTAACACCCGGCTCTGCTGTGTCTCTGTTGTGTAACAGGAGGAGGTAACAGGCTGAGGACGTGTCCACATGGACATGCTAAGGCTCCATCTAGTGAGGGCGGTGTGTGTGTGAGAGGTGTGTGAGAGGTGTGAGAGGTGTGTGAGGTGTGTGAGGTGTGTGAGAGGTGTGTGAGGTGTGTGAGAGGTGTGCGTGAGGTGTGCGTGGTGTGTGTGTGTGAGAGGTGTGAGGTGTGCCTGGGGTGTGCGAGAGCAGGCCTCACCTGTCGTCCAGCTCCCCTCTCTTCATGCTGTGCAGGTGCAGCATGGCGAGGATGATGGCTACCAGGAAGATGACAGCGCAGCAGACGCCCACGCTGATGTAGAACACGCGGGTGGAGGTGGTGGGGGCTACCACGCCGTCTACTGGGGTCAGGGGGCAGACTGCTACAGTACAGGGTGGACCGCAGGGTGTGTGTGTGTGTGTGTGTGTGAATGGATACTCACTCTCTGGTCTCTGGAGGGTCTTGTTGCTGGAGAGAGCAGGAATCTTAGACTCAGGATCGATCCCTGTTGAAGACGGCCAGAAACACACACACAGAGAGCCCTCTATCACATCTACCATGACACCAACATGACTTTGTAATTCATCATCTGTCAAATCTCCCATGGCAGAGCTGTGTTTAAGCAGCCTGTGTATCAGGCGTTCTTACTCTTGTAGCACATCTTCCTCCTCCTGAAGGAGAGCAGGGTCACCTGGTCCTCCAGGGACGTCAGGTTCAGCTGCACCCTCACCACTGCTTCCCCGTCTACCTTCCCCGAGCAGAACAGGTCCACCCTGAACACTGCACACACACACACACACACACACACAGGGGGTGAGGATGAGGGTTGAGGAGTGAGGGTGAGGAGGGTTGAGGAGTGAGGGTGAGGAGTGAGGGTGAGGAGGGTGAGGAGTGAGGGTGAGGAGGGTTGAGGAGTACCTGAGGTGACACGAGGCACCTCTCCTTGGCTGGAGATGTTGCTCTGGGGATGGTTCATGGCTGCAGGGTTCTCTACTAGGAAGCCCAGACGATACTCCACCTGCAGCATAGACGCTGGCAATGAACCTCTGTGTGTGTGTGTGAAGGTGTGTGTGTGTGTGTGAAGGTGTGTGTGTGTGTGAAGGTGTGTGTGAGAGCCTCACCTTGCTCCTGGAGGACCAGGTGAAGTGCAGGCTGTTGGTGTCGCTGGGTACAGGGAGCACGAAGGAGAGGGCGTAGTTATTCACCACGTCATCCCTGACGTAGTACAGCTCTGCATCCAGACCTGCACACACACACAAAGAACCTTCTGGTTAGGAACTAGAACCATGTGGTTATGAAGCAAAACCGTAGAACTGTGCGATTATGAGGTCTCTCTGTCTGGAGCTGACGGGACCAGTCGCTACTGGAGATACTGAAACATCAGACCTTGACAGACCTGCAAATATCACTCCAATTTCCTATTTGGGGGAAAACTCAGGGCTAAAAAAGGGAGGCTTAAGTGAGGAATGTTTTCCATCAAATACACAAGATCCTCTGGAACCAGAGGCATCCTCCTCCACCTCTCAACACATTTACACAATCCAGTTCTGTAAACACCACTGGGGCAGGGCAGGGGCTGGGGCAGGGCAGGGGCTGGGGCAGGGCAGGGGCTGGGGCAGGGCAGGGGCTGGGGCAGGGGCAGAGCTGGGGCAGGGGCTGGGGCAGGGGCAGAGCGGGGCTGGGGCAGGGCAGGGGCTGGGGCAGGGGCAGAGCTGGGGCAGGGCAGGGCTGTCAGTCTGGCGTAGCAGAGCTAAGAGATGGGAAAAAAATGCACCCAGGAATCCCTCCTTCTCCCCTCCTCCCTCCCTCCCTCCCTCCCTCCCATCCTCTCCCCTCCTCCTCCCTCCCTCCCTCCCATCCTCTCCCCTCCTCCTCTTCCCACCTCCCCCTCAGGAGGAGTGAGACAGCAGCTGGGAAACCTCCCTCTGCCCTGGGGGTGTGACACCTCCTGAGTTATGGCAGGGCATTTTCATAGCCAGCGCTAAGCTAACCAGCCAACGTTATACTAACCAAACAGAGCTAAGCTAACCAGCTAGTGCCAAAGTAACCTGCCAGAGCTAAGCTAACCAGCTAGCACTAAGCTAACCAGCCAATGTTGTGCTAACCAGCCAGCTAAAGGGTCATGCCCTCCCCCCCCTCCCCCCTCCCTCGTCACGGTCCCGAAACAAAAGCAAAAGGCTCATACCTCCAAACAGAGGCACTCATCCAGAAAAAAGAAAACACACACACACACTCTCTCAGATTAGTGGTGAAATAATTACCATCCTCAAGCTCAGTTCTGTGTGACTGTCTGCCTGAGG
Source organism: Thaleichthys pacificus (assembly GCA_023658055.1). Classification (NCBI taxonomy): domain Eukaryota; kingdom Metazoa; phylum Chordata; class Actinopteri; order Osmeriformes; family Osmeridae; genus Thaleichthys; species Thaleichthys pacificus. The sequence continues at coordinate 450,319 of CM042878.1, read as the reverse complement.
CCACACAGCTTTGATACCAATTAAAACTAGCAGAGAGAGGAAAGGAGGAAAGGTGAGAGAGAGAGGGGGAGGAGAGAGAGTGGGAGGAGAGAGAGAGGTGAGAGAGAGAGGGGGAGGAGAGAGAGTGGGAGGGAGAAAGAGAGGGGGAGGAGAGAGAGGAGGAGGAGAGAGAAAGAGCGAGAGAGGGAGAGGGGAGGAGAGAGAGGGGGAGGAGAGAGAAAGAGCGAGAGAGGGAGAGGTGAGAGAGACGAGAAAGAAGAGAGGGAGAGAGTCTTTCCCCTCGGGTCCCTTAACCAAACAAACTGGGCCACAGCCTTTTAAAAGCATCCGTTTGAAAGGACTGGCCCACGCAACAGCCCCCAGCACAGAGAGAGAGACAGAGGGAGGGGAGATGGAGAGAAGGAGCGAGGGGGGGGGGGATTGAGAGAGGATGACAGAGAGAGAGGGGGGGAGGTAAACAGAGAGAGGAACAGACAGGTAAGAAGGTCTTTGACGAGGGACCAGGGTGCCTCACTGGACAGATTCCTTACACACTAGTTTGGAATAGATGGTTTCAAAAGACCTGTGGTCAACCCCGTGGCTTTTAAAAACCACTCAACCGATAGTTCTCTTGTTTTAATGGCAGACGTTGTTGTGTACAGCTATGCATGGAGGGAGAGGAGGGAGGGAGGGAGGGAGAGATGGGAGAGGGAGAGATGGGGGAGGGAGAGATGGGGGAGGGCTAGCTCCTTCTTTAATGCTTCACAATCCTTTCATGGTTCAGTTGCCTCCACTGTTTACTTCAGGCCAGAAGGAGAGTCCAGCACATGTCCTTGCTGGAACTCTGGTCTGAAACAGCTTTTAACACCTCAGGTTTCTCTCTGCAGGGTATCTGGGGCAGGGTATCTGGGGCAGGGTAGAGGCAGGGTAGCAGAGACAGGGTAGCTGGGGCAGGGTATCTGGGGCAGGGTAGAGGCAGGGTAGCTGGGGAAGGGTATCGGGGGCAGGGTTGCAGAGGCAGGGCAGCTGGGGCAGGGCAGAGGCAGGGTATCTGGGACAGGGCAGCTGGGGCAGGGTATCTGGGGCAGGGCAGAGGCAGGGTAGCTGGGGCAGGACTGTGTAGGCGCCCGCCTGTTCTGGATTGCATTACAGGCCATCGCAGCCGAAGAACAAAGGCTGGGGGGGGCTGGGGGGGGGGCTGGGTGGCAGCGGGCCGCCTGGACAGGTAGAACAAAGCCCCTCCTGTGTGGGAAGAGAGTCTCCATCCTTGAGCGCCCATGAGATAAACAGCCCCTCCCGGCCTGTCACCGTGGAGACGGAGGGCAGATTAACTGGCTGCGGGGGAACAAGAGGGCCTGCAGGGAACTCTGTCAACTGGAAACGCCAAACAACCCCTCGGGGGGCAGGGGGCGGGGGAGGATGAGGGGGCGGGGGAGGATGAGGGGGCGGGGAGGATGAGGGGGCGGGGAGGATGAGGGGGGCGGGGAGGATGAGGGGCGGGGGAGGATGAGGGGGCGGGGAGGATGAGGGGGCGGGGAGGATGAGGGGGCGGGGAGGATGAGGGGGCGGGGAGGATGAGGGGGCGGGGATGATGAGGGGGCGGGGAGGATGAGGGGGCGGGGAGGATGAGGAGGAGAGGGAGCAGGAGGAGGAGAGGGAGCAGGAGGAGGAGCAGGAGGTCTTAACCCTCACCTCAGCTCTTAACCCTCACCCTCAGCTCTTAACCCTCACCCTCAGGTCTTAACCCTCACCCTCAGGTCTTAACCACTCCACCCCTCAGCTCTTAACCCTCACCCTCAGCTCTTAACCCTCACCCTCAGGTCTTAACCCTCACCCTCAGCTCTTAACCCTCACCCTCAGGTCTTAACCCTCACCCTCAGGTCTTAACCCTCACCCTCAGCTCTTAACCCTCACCCTCAGCTCTTAACCCTCACCCTCAGCTCTTAACCCTCACCTCAGGTCTTAACCCTCACCCTCAGGTCTTAACACCTCTTCAGTTTCTCCTTCCCGTGAACGTGACCACCGCCAGACCGCCGGTGGTCCGAGGTTCCACACACGAGGGAGTGTGGAACCTCATTCTCCTCCCCCTGTGCTCGCTTCCGACCTTCAGACGGCCGTGCAGATCGTACGATGTGAAGATGTGATCATCAAAGCCCTTCTCTTCGTTAAGCTTTGCAGCAACAGACCGCACGCCTGGCAGCAGATGAAACCTGGCTGGGTTCATCCCTCCTCCCAGCCTCCCTCCTCCAGAGCCTCGCTCCTCCAGAGCCTCGCTCCTCCAGAGCCTCGCTCCTCCAGAGCCTCGCTCCTCCACCCTCCCTCCTCCAGAGCCTCCCTCCTCCACGGAACTGAAACTGGTAGGATGGCAGGATGATCACACAAAAGAATCAATTCCTTTTGTTTCACAAATAGGACCTGACACTCTCGAAGTTGTGTGTGTGTGTGTGTGTGTAAGGTCCTATTAACATTAATAGAATTCCAAGCGTAGGAGAACGCAGCAGAAAGACTGGCCTTCGCTGCAGATGGCATGTCCAGCAATCAGGACTCTAATACCAACCAGGTGAGCAGTGAGGCAACAGAGATTAGATCCAGTGGACAGGGACTGGTGGAAAGGGGCTGGTGGAAGGGGGGCTGGTGGAAAGGGGGCTGGTGAGAAAGGGGGGCTGGTGGAAAGGGGGGCTGGTGGAAGGTGGGCTGGTCCCGGCAACGGAAAACCACTTTCAGATGTGATTTGACTTCCAGGTCAACTTCACAGGCAGTAGGATGGGTGTAAAAGGACCAGGGAAGGGTATCTGTACGGGGGACCACAGGACAACCAGTAAGGCTGAACTAAGGCATCTTAACACAGGCCTCAACCACAACAAGAACACAACTATAACAGCAGCAACAACAATAACCTCCAACCCTTCTCGTTAAGAGGCACAACATGTCTTAATGGCTTGCTGAGACTCGTGGAAACACAGACGGAGGCCATCTTTCAGAGTTTTTCGTACACTTACTTCAAAGAAGGCATCCTTGCTCGCCCCCCGCCCCCTCTCTCCTTTATCCCCTTACAGCCCCCTGAGGGCAGAGAGAGAGAGCAGGAATCTGAGGACAGTGAGTTTCTCTCTTCCATTACGGGGCTTCTCACTGATGGCTTCCTCTTGCTGAATGAGGACCTTGGTTCCTCAACAGGAATGGGTGGGTACTGGACTGTACGAACGGGGAACATGACAAGCCTGGTTGTTAGCAGGAGTGTTGTTGTTGATTTTTGACCCCTGAGGCGAATACAGGCTCGTTGAAGTGGCCTCTCACTGCTCCCTTCTCCTCTAAATGGGGACCGTGTTTCACGTGGGCAGCTTGCTCTGTGAATAGGTGAGGCTCTGCTGGCCGAGCGGAGGGAACGAGCACGGCCACGTCTCTGGATTGTATGTTTGATGAGTTTGAGCATTCCCCTCTTTACAGACAGACAGCACAGAGGACTCCATTGTTGAGTTTAAGAGCAGCTAACAAAGTTATAAACTAAATGGTTTATACGTAACTATGTTCTACGGTACCGCTTTGGGAAAGTTTGATAGTGAGTCCCCGTTCAGAACGAGAACAAACCTTCCCTGAGGGACTGGATGTGGCAGCCCAGGTGCATTCTGGGTAGTGGTCCTGAGGCTGTTGCCACGCTCTAGGTTACATCTCAAAACACCCCAACTTACAGTACAGCACTGGAGTGAACAGTCTGGGGGGACGGGGGGGGGTGACGACGACTACTGTACACATCCTAAACAGCAGTACCCAAGTTTAAACAAAAGAGTAGTCACTTGTAGATAGGTCTGAGATTGAACCTCCCACCAGTGCAGCGAATCTTGGGACAAAAGATGGAGGGGGAGGGAGAGGAAGAAAGAGGGAGGGGGGGAGAAGAGGAGGGGGGGGGGGAGAGGTAGAGGGGAGAGACGAGAGGGGGAGAGAGAGAGGGGGAGAGATGAGAGATGAGAGGAGAGGAGAGAGAGGGGGAGAGAGCGGGGGAGAGAGAGGAGGGGGGGGGGAGAGAGAGAGGGGGAGAGAGAGGGGGAGAGAGAGAGGGGGGGGGGGAGAGAGAGGGGGAGGGCCTCCTCTCTCAGCACATCTTGGCTGAGTGGCATGGAGAAGATGAATGGAGCTGCCAATCATCCAATCACTGTTCAGTCTCCTTTCTATAAAGACCCGGATTGCCTTTCAGACACACTGACGGAGGAAATGGGGGCTGGGGGTCGGGGAGGACGGGGGGCTGGGGGGCCTGGGGGGACGGGGGTCGGGGAGGACGGGGGGCTGGGGGCCTGGGGGGCCCCGAGGGAAAGAGAGCTACGCTGGGCTGTTAGCTGAAGATAGTGGTAGCATTAGAGGTAAACGGAATTGGTTCATGAAACAAATTTGAAGTGTATTGTCCTTAAGGAGGTGGATGAGTGTTGCATGAATGCATCAGGTCTAGCGGACCCCAGTTGAAATATTTCACTATTTTGTAATGATCTGATTCAAGTCCCATTTTAGGTATTTCAGAAAACGGTTTACTAAGTTTTAGCTTGCTGGCTAACTTACAGTCTTCAAGAATTCAGTTCCTCTGAGTTTTGAGCAGTGTCCTCCTACCTCACACAGGAGCACAGCTTGGAGTGACAGGTTGACAAGGGAACCTCCCCCTTCCAGTCACATGGTGTTTTTATTTCCTGTGGTCATGGGCTTAACATGACTGGAAAAGCCCAATATTTGTCCTGCCGTGGAGAGGGGGGCGAGGGACACTGCGACCGCCCAGGGCACAAAGCTAACTCACGGTGGATATGGAGGCACTGTGAGAAGCTTGTGCCCTGGGCGTCGTGCAGTGTCCCTCTCCCCCCTCCTCCACGTCAGGACAAATATTGGGCTTTTCAGTCAATGTTAAGCCCATGACCAACAGGAAATAAAAACACCAATAATAATATAACTGGAAGGGGGAACGGTTTCCCTTGTCCAACCTGTCACTCCAAGCTGTGCTCCCTGTGTGCAGGAGAGGACACTGCTTCAAAACTCAGAGAACTGAATTCTTGAAGACTGTAAATTAGCGAGCACAAGCTAAAGCTTAGTAAAGCCCACAAACCGTTTTCTTGAAATACCTCAAATGGGACTTGAATCAGATCATTACAAAATAGTGGAAATATTTTCAACTGGGGTTCCGCTACATGACCTGACTGCTTCTGCAACAACCATCCACCTCATAAGGACAATACACTTCAAAATATATTGATTATCATGACCATCCGTTATACCTCTAATGCTAAAATAAATATTTTAAAAAATAGTAAAAAAACAACCAAAAAAAATTAAAATTAAATTAGGCTACCACTATCATCAGCAACGCACCGCGTAGCTCTCTTACTTATATTAAAATTATAAAAAAAAAAAAACAAAAAAAAAAGAAAAAATCCCCCAGGCCCCCCAGGCCCCCAGCCCCCCGTCCTCCCCGACCCCCAGCCCATCTCCTCCGTCAGTGTATATCTGAAAGGCAAATCCCGGTACTTTATAGAAAGGAATACTGACAGTGATTGGATGATAGGCAGCTCCATTCATCTTCTCCATGCCACTACAGACCAAGATTACTGGAGAGGAGGCTCTCTCTCTCTCTACCATAAACGAAACGTACCCTAATAGTACAGACCCAAAAAAAGTACAGAATACTTGACATATAATCAGCATACCAAAACGCACCCAAGAATAAACAAAATATAATAGCAAAGAAATAGAGAGGAAAGGAAAAAATCCTAAGAAAACTAAATACGGAGACAGACGGAACATAAATAAAAATAGCCCGCGCAGGTACGACCAAAACCAACAGAAGAACAACAAATAAAATGAAAACAACAAGAACTACCTGAGATAATAAACCACTAAGCAAAAAGTAACAAAAAACATAAGCGGAAAAAAAGAAAGAAATGTAAACAGAATATAACTAAAAAAGATAAAAACCAAAGGAAAACTTAAATAAAAATACAGGAACAACAACATAAAATTAAGTAAAAAAACACAAAAAAAACACAAAACCAGAGACGCATAAAGACCACTTAATAAAACACATATCGACAAAACATGCAAGAATATACAGGGGGAACACAATATACAAAAAGACAAGAACTAAACGACACACAAAAACAAAAAACAAAAAGAAAAAAAAAAACACAATAAACTGAAACCAAACACGGCAGAGCAAAGCAAAACTAAAAGACAAGAGCGATCACGATACAAATCAAAAACATAAGCCAACAAATAAAAAAAAAAAATACAACACAGGATAACAAAAAGATTCGTGACAAAAGATACGGATTCCCAAAAAGAACAAAACAAGATAGGAGACACCGAAAAATTAAAACAAATGAGGAATACAAAACCACAAGAGAAATCAAAAAACAAAAGGCAATGGTAAACATAATACGTGCACCATACAACCTAAAGCAATAAAAATTGAAAAGATACATTCTAGAACAGGCCAAACAACAAAGCAGCGAACAAAGAGGAGTAACAGATACCGAAAAACGATTAAAATACATGCCCTTAAACACCACAACAAATCCCAAAAAACAACAGACGGAAACAAAAGATAACATAGACACGAATAATAAAAAAAACACAAAATATGACCCTAACTAAATTAAAAGAGGTATAAAAACAAAACGAGAACAATTCATACCTTAAAATTTAGATTAGGAAAATAAAACACAAAGAAACATTTAAACAAAAACAAAAGCATAAACAGACAATAAAGTAAACCGGAACAGACCGGATTCGACGGCCAAGAAAAGAGAAGAAAATAACGCGTCACGCAAAATACCACACATACATAACAGAGTGAAAAGCAGAGTTGCAGAAAAACTTGAACCACAAATAATCCCATTGGCTAAACGTGAAGAAAAATTAAACTGTCAACACATTACAAAAAACCGCACAAAATCAAACGGAGCGAGTTACTAAAAAAGAAATTACAAATGTCACACCAATAAAAAATAATCAAAAAGAAAACTACGAAAACAAAATAAATAATAAAGAAGAAAATATTTTCTACTGACATGGTAAAAAAAAACCTAGAGATACTGAACGCAAAACAATGACGATAACGATCTCAAAACCAAAAATAATTAAGAATCAGAATATGAACCGTAAAAAACACTAATTAACAAACGATACCCCGAATACGAGAAGGCTCAAACAGAATAAAAAGACCTAGCACCGAAGTCGACAATGTAACACAAAAAGACCTAAAAAAAGATAAGGCTAGAACACCCGAGCGAAAAAAAAAACCGCATCTAAACAAAAAAGCAAGAGGAAGAAGGTATCACAAGAATATCAAAGACAAAAGGGAATAAAATTAGAACGACAGAACGCTTTAATAGAAAAAACATGAAATACTCTCACAAAAAAAATTCCAACTAAAAAAAAAAAAAAAGAAGGTACAGAAAAAAAAGAACGACGAAGTAAATCAACTAAAATGAATAAAGATACAATATAAAAACCCCCATAAAAACCATCCAAAGACGTAGCAAGTTGCCAAACGGGCCCTAAAAGATGTAACCAAAAAGAACCCTGATACAAAGATAAACAACTTCATAAAGTACCCCCTCTCTCTCTCCCCTCATCCTCTCCCCCCCCCCCTCTCTCATCTCTCTCCCTCTCCCCCCCCCCCTCTCTCTCTCCCCCCCTCCCCTCTTTCTCCTCTCCCTCCCCTCCAATCTTTTGTCCCAAGATTCGCTGCACTGGTGGGAGGTTCAATCTCAGACCTATCTACAAGTGACTACTCTTTTGTTTAAAACTTGGGTACTGCTGTTTAGGATGTGTACAGTAGTCGTCGTCACCCCCCCCCCCCCCAGACTGTTCACTCCAGTGCTGTACTGTAAGTTGGGGTGTTTTGAGATGTAACCTAGAGCGTGGCAACAGCCTCAGGACCACTACCCAGAATGCACCTGGGCTGCACATCCAGTCCCTCAGGGAAGGTTTGTTCTCGTTCTGAACGGGGACTCACTATCAAACTTTCCAAAGCGGTACCGTAGAACATAGTTACGTATAAACCATTTAGTTATAACTTTGTTAGCTGCTCTTAAACTCAACAATGGAGTCTCTGTGCTGTCTGTCTGTAAAGAGGGGGAATGCTCAAACTCAATCAACATACAATCCAGAGACGTGGCCGTGCTCGTTCGCTCGGACCAGCAGAGCCCTCACCTATTCACAGAGCAAGCTGCCCACGTGAAGACACGGTCCCCATTTAGAGGAGAAGGGGAGCAGTGAGAGGCCACTTCAACGAGCCTGTATTCGCCTCAGGGTCCAAAAATCAACAACAACACTCCTGCTAACCAACCAGGCTTGTCATGTTCCCCGTTCCGTACGTCCAGTACCCACCATATCCTTGTTGAGGAACAAGGTCCTCATTCAGCAAGAGAGAGCCATCAGTGAGAAGCCCCGTAATGGAAAGAGAAACTCACTGTCCTCAGATTCCTGCTCTCTCTCTCTGCCCTCAGGGGGCTGTAAGGGATAAAGGAGAGAGGGGGGCGGGGGGCGAGCAAGGATGCCTTCTTTGAAGTAAGTGTACGAAACTCTGAAAGATGGCCTCCGTCTGTGTTTTCCCACGAGTCTCAGCAAGCCATTAAGACATGTTTGTGCCTCTTAACGAGAAGGGTTGGAGGTTATTGTTGTTGCTGCTGTTATAGTTGTGTTCTTGTTGTGGTTGAGGCCTGTGTTAAGATGCCTTAGTTCAGCCTTACTGGTTGTCCTGTGGTCCCCCGTACAGATACCCTTCCCTGGTCCTTTTACACCCATCCTACTGCCTGTGAAGTTGACCTGGAAGTCAAATCACATCTGAAAGTGGTTTTCCGTTGCGGGACCAGCCCCCTCCACAGCCCCCTTCCACCAGCCCCCCTTCCACCAGCCCCCCTTCCACCAGCCCCCCTTCCCCAGCCCCCCTTTCACCAGCCCCCTTTTCCACCAGCCCCCCTTCCACCAGCCACCGCCTTTCCACCAGCCCCCTTTCCACCAGCCCCCTTTCCACCAGCCCCCCTTCACACAGCCCCCTTTCCACCAGTCCCCTGTCCACTGGATCTAATCTCTGTTGCCTCACTGCTCACCTGGTTGGTATTAGAGTCTGATTGCTGGACATGCCATCTGCAGCGAAGGCCAGTCTTTCTGCTGCGTTCTCCTACGCTTGGAATTCTATTAATGTTAATAGGACCTTACACACACACACACACACACAACTTCGAGAGTGTCAGGTCCTATTTGTGAAACAAAAGGAATTGATTCTTTTGTGTGATCATCCTGCCATCCTACCAGTTTCAGTTCCGTGGAGGAGGGAGGCTCTGGAGGAGGGAGGGTGGAGAGCGAGGCTCTGGAGAGCGGGCTCTGGAGACGAGCCTGGAGGAGCGAGCTCTGGAGGAGCGAGGCTCTGGAGGAGCGAGGCTCTGGAGGAGCGAGCTCTGAGGACGGGCTCTGGAGGAGCGAGGCCTGGAGGGAGGCTGAGGGATGAACCCAGCCAGGTTTCATCTGCTGCCAGGCTGGCGGTCTGTTGCTGCAAGCTTAACGAAGAGAAGGGCTTTGATGATCACATCTTCACATATCGTACGATCTGCACGGCCGTCTGAAAGGTCGGAAGCGAGCACAGGGGGAGGAGAATGAGGTTCCCACACTCCCTCGTGGTGTGGAACCTCGGACCACCGCGGTCTGGCGGTGGTCACGTTCACGGGGAGAGAAACTGAAGAGGTGTTTAAGACCTGAGGGTGAGGGTTAAGAGCTGAGGGTGAGGTTAAGACCTGAGGGTGAGGGTTAGAGCTGAGGGTGAGGGTTAAGAGCTGAGGTAGGGTTTAAGAGCTGAGGGTGAGGGTTAAGACCTCCTGCTCCCCCTCCTGCTCCATCTCCTCCTCCTGCTCCCTCTCCTCCTCATCCACCCCACCCAGCCACCCTCTAAAACCAAAAACAATCCAGC
>CM042878.1:420097-440303 GCA_023658055.1 Thaleichthys pacificus | reverse complement strand
CCTCCCCCCCTCCTCCCTCCCTCCCTCCCCTCCCTCCCCCTCGCTGGCATGGCCTGACAGGTCTTGAGCAGAATAAACAGATTTATACGGAGCATGCAGTGTTTGTGTTTATGCAGCGTCTTTAAAGCGCAGCCGCAAACTAAAACCCTAAACGCTCTCCAGAGAAGCTCACGGAACATTAATGAGCCCGAGCATTTTATTGCATCGTCATCGAGGTCCTTGAGGGAAACAGCCAGAGCAAAGGTAAATACCAAAAAAAAATCCTCAACTGAAAAGGTTACATAGCTGCACCGTAAATCAAAATACAGCCACAGAGTTTCTACTCTGTGTTGAAGTTTCAGTCCATCCACGGTTGGGTTGGTCTCAGTTTCCCTTGGCCCTAATCTGTCTGTACAGGGTGTTTTAGTTGATGCCCAGTCCCTTAACCCTCCTGACTGCTGCTAGAAAGGTGGGTTTAGCTGTAGGTTAGGGTTAGGTGTAGCTGTTAGGGTTAGGTGTAGCTGGTGGGGTTAGTTGTAGCTGTTAGGGTTAGGTGTAGCTGGTGGGGTTAGGTGTAGCTGTTAGGGTTAGGTGTAGCTGGTGGGGTTAGTTGTAGCTGTTAGGGTTAGGTGTAGCTGTTAAGGTTAGGTGTAGCTGTTAGGGTTAGGTGTAGCTGTTAGGGTTAGGTGTAGCTGTTAGGGTTAGGTGTAGCTGGTGGGTTTAGGTGTAGCTGTTAGGGTTAGGTGTAGCTGTTAGGGTTAGGTGTAGCTGTTAGGGTTAGGTGTAGCTGTTAGGGTTTAGGTGTAGCTGGTGGGTTTAGGTGTAGCTGTATTACCACTACTAGTACTGCTCCAGTACTCCTTACTGCTACAGTACTCCAGTCCTCCTTACTGCTACAGTACTCCTTACTGCTACAGTACTCCAGTCCGGTTGTACCTGCATGTCTCTGCGGTCCTGCTCGCTGGCAGCCAGGGCCCGGGTCAGCTCGGCGCTGCTCTCCTGCAGGGCGGCGGCGGTACTGCTGCTGTCACTGAGCGAGGAGGACAAGCCCTGCAGCTGCTCCCTGAGCTGGCTCTCCTGGAGCTCTGCCCGCGCCAGCGCAGCCGCCGCCCGCTCCTCCGCCCCCCTCAGCCCGGCCGCCCGGCCCTCGCTGTCCCCCAGCGCCCTGCGCAGCTCCGCCAGCCTCTCCTGGGCCACCCCTAGCTCCGCCCCCAGCTCGGAGGCCCTCAGGCGGGCGCGGTGCAGCTCCCCCTCCAGGGTGCGCTGGGAGAGCTTCCAGGCGGGAGGCGCGCCCCTCCGCCGCCTCCAGGGAGGCCTGTAGTGTCCGGCGCTCTGCCTGCCAGCGAGCCTCTGCAGCCTGCAGGCGCTCCAGCTTCTCCTGGGGGGAGGACACCTCATCATCCCAGGACTACACAGTGTTGGGTGGGCTGTACTACAACAGTAATGAGCTGGACAGAGCTGAGGTTCTCATCATGTCGCTCACCTGTTGAGTTGTGCAGTTAGCCTCGGTTGTCTGCAGACAGGACCTCAGTTTGGTCATTTCCTCCCCAAGGCTCTTCCTGTCTCTGTCCCCACGACGTGTCACTTCCTGCTGCAGGGACAGGCTGCTCTGAGCTTCCTGCAGCCTCTCTTCCACCTGCCTCTTCCCTGGAGAGAACACACCACCACTTAGGAAGGGGATTGCTCGGCGGTTAAAGCGGTTGACTGCAGACCAAGAGCTTTCAGGTTCGAATTCCCCCTTGTACATTGCTGTGGTGAATGTAAACATGGTGACGCCTCCTCTCACCGTGGTCCTGTTCCAGGAGCCTCTTCTGGAGCAGCTGCAGCTCAGAGCCAGAGCGGTCCTGCTCAGCCTGCAGGGCTGACACCTGCTGGGTCACCCTGGACAGCTGGGCCCTGGCCTCGTCCTGCAGCACACACACTCACAGTATTACACATATCAGATGTAGGAGAACAACAGTGACCGTCCCTCAGTCGTACCCTGTCTCTCTGCGTGTCCCTCAGGTCCTGCTGGAAGTCCTGGAGAGCCCCCTGCACCGTCTCCACGTCCAGCTCCCTGTCCTCTCCCTGGGGGCCCCCGGGGGACCGGGCCCCCCCAGGCCCTCACACTCATCCTCCCCGCCTGCACACAGAGACAACAAGAATGTAAACACCACCACCAAATACACTGATTTGCCTCACAGTTAGCTCTAGCATTGTATAGCTTAGTGTGTTATAGCTTAGCATATCATAGCATGGTATTTTGTATCATAGCATAGCATAGCATAGCATAGCATGGAGATGTCCCACCCTTCCCTGGCGAGCGAGACCTCCGGGGGGAGGGGCTCCGTCCCAGGCCCAGAGTGCGTCGCAGGGCGGAGGCCAGCCCGGCCAGCCTGTGCTCCAGGTCCCTGCAGCCTCCATCAGCCTGGCCCAGCTGCTCCTCCAGGCCCCGTGCCCGGCCCTCCGCCCGCCCGGCCCGCTGGGTCAGCTCCTCCAGGCGTGCCCGCGTCTCCTCCAGCGCCCCCTGCAGGCGGGAGGCGTCCTCGCGCTGCCTCTGCTCGCTCTGCTGCAGCTCTGCCTCTCTCTCCCGCTGCGCCTCCCTCGCCTGACGCTCCGCCTCCTCCAGCTCCGACATGCGCCGCTGCAGCCCCCCCCGCCTGAGGGGGCAGAGGTGCACACTGTTGGATCTCTACCTCACTCAGGGTAACGTTAGTAGATGAACCTTTCTAAACTTTTTTTCGAAAATACTTTTCCAAGGTTTTGAAAAGTTTTTTTCTAAACCAAATTGCCAATTTTTTTTGTAGAAATAGGTAGCTTCGTAGACTAGCTTACAACTTATGTTGTGCATGATAGGCAAGAAATGAAAGAAGGCATGCAATGACAATAAATAATATTGATCATGCCACCAGAAAAATCTACTTACGAAGTAACAAAGTATTTGTACTTTGTTACTCCCATCTCTGCACGCTAGCTTAACCTCTACCTTGTTCAGGGTCAGGGCTAGCAGTTTGTTAGCCTAGCTCAGCCTCTGCCTCATTGAGGGCTGCCTCTCTGCCAGCCTCTACCTCATTGAGGGCTGTCTCTCTGCCAGCCTCTACCTCATTGAGGGCTGCCCTCTCTGCCAGCCTCTGCCTCCAGGACCCTCTGCTTGAGGGCGAAGGCCTCTCGTCGCGCCTCCTCCTCCCTCTGCTCCTCCTGGGAGACCCTGGCCTGCCGCTCCTGCTCCTCCTGGCTCCTCTGGCTGCTCTCCGCCTCCAGGCTCTTCACCTGAGGACGGCGTCATGGCGTCATGGCGTCATGGCGTTTCACACAAGTCATTTAGACATCACGTCTCATTCAGATTTGACCGGCTGTTGTTTGTGCCTTGGCTGTTTTTAGTTTCCAGTGTTAGAAGTGTGTGACTGGTGCAGCTGTTTGACTCCAGTACGCAGTAGCTGCACACACACACCTGCCTGCGCTGCTCCTGCAGCTGCCTGCGAGCCTGCAGTCTGGACTTCTCCAGCTCCCTCATGGTGCTCCTCAGGGAGCTGACCTCCTGCTGCAGGGAGCTCCTGACCTCCTCCAGCACCTGCAGGCCTCTGCTCCCGCTCCTCCACACCACGACGCAGGCTAGAGGAGGAGGAGGAGGAGGAGGAGGAGGGGGGGAGAGGGGGGGGGGGAGGAGGAGGAGGAGGAGGAGAGGAGAGGGGGGGGAGGAGAGGAGGGAGGAGGAGGGAGGAGGAGAGGGGGGAGGAGGAGGAGGAGGAGAGGGGGGGGGGAGGAGGAGAGGGGGAGGGAGAGGAGAGGAGAGTGGGGGGGAGGAGGAGGGGGGAGGAGGAGGAGGGGGAGAGGAGAGGGGGGATGGAGGAGGAGGAGGAGGAGGAGGGAGGAGGAGGAGGAGGAGGAGGAGGAGAGGAGGGAGGAGAGGGGGGGAGGAGGAGGGGAGGGAAGAGGGGGAGGAGGAGAGGGGGGGAGGAGAGAGGGGGGGAGGAGAGGAGAGTAGAGAAGGAGAGGGGGGGGAGAAGAGGAGGGAGGAGAGGGGGAGGAGGAGGAGGGGAGAGGGGGAGGAGAGCAGGAGGAGGGGGGGGAGGAGGGGAGGGAGGGGAATGGGGGGGAGGAGGTGAAAGGAAGAATAGTAAGACATGATGGGAATGCTGTTGCTCTTGACAACATGTCAGAACAGGAGCATTGGCACCCGTCTCCACACATCTTAAAGTGACACTTTCCTTTATCAGACACTTTGATCCAAAGCAACATACAGGGGGGTGGATTCGAACCTGCAACCCCTTGACCTTCAGTCAAACGCTCCACCACGGAGGTACATCCTACCTGTTGTTGTCGCTCTCCGCCTTCCTGACGGCGGCGCGGAGCTCCAGGGTGGAGGTCTGGAGGGCCTCCCTGTGGCGGGCCTCGTCCCCCAGCTGCCTGCGCAGGTCCTGGGCCTCCTGCTCCTGCCGCTCCCTGTCCTGGACACCCTCCCTCAGCTCCCTGTGGGCCTCCACCAGCCCCCGCCGCCCCGCCTCACGTGCCTCCTCCGCCCCCCGCCAGCGCACGCCGCAGAGCCCCCACCTGGGGACGGGGGAGAGGAGGAGGGGGGAAGGGAGAGAGGAGGGGGGGGAGAGAGGAGATGGGGGGATGGGAGAGAGGAGGGGGGAAGGGAGAGAGGAGGAGGGGGGAGGAGGGAGGATGGGGGGATGGGAGAGAGGAGGGGGAGGGGAGGACACGGGACAAAACATCCATAGAATCTTAAACAACGTATGTATTGTACAGAGACAAACAGCCTGCAGTATGGCCACTTCTGTTTCCTGTTTCATGAGCAACACCAAAACCCAGCACCACCCTCCTGGCTGACACCACCACCCTCCTGGCTGACACCACCACCCTCCTGGCTGAAAGCACCACCCTCCTGGCTGAAAGCACCACCCTCCTGGCTGAAAGCACCCCAGCACCACCCTCCTGGCTGAGAAGCTCTGAGAAGCAGTGAGAAGCAGTGAGAAGCTGGGAGTGTGGTGTGTGGGGGGGGAAGAGAGGCTGGCCGGCATCAGAGTGAAGGAGGGAGGCTTATTATGTTCATAGGCCACACAAGATGTTTTCTTCTCATAAATTCTAATGTGAGAAAAAATAATCCAGTCCTGTTCCAGCCCATCATACGTTATTTTATCTGTTTTTGGCCACGGAGCTGATCAGGGGAGGGGGGTGAGGGCCTGGGGGAGGGGGTGAGGGCCTGGGACCTGGGGGAGGCCTGGGGGAGGGGGTGAGGGCCTGGGACCTGGGGAGGCCTGGGGGAGGGGGGTGAGGGCCTGGGACCTGGGGGAGGGGGGCAGGCTGCGCCAGGCAAAGCAGAGCCAGAGAGAGAGAGCTGTCCCGTCCCAGAGGAGCCTCTAGGAGAACACCTCCCTCTGGTTTATTTACTCCCGGGGTTAACTCAAACTTTGATTTCATATTACCAAGGTCGCTCTCTCACCCTCCTTCACTTCCCCAGCGCCTCTCCCCTCCCTCAATCACTCCCTCCCCCGCCCTGTCACCCCCCCTTCCCCCCCCTCCCCCGCCCTGTCAGCCCCCCCCCCCCAGTCTGTCAGAGTCTCTGTCCTGCTCTGCATCTGTCATGAGAACCTGAACTGGGATTATTCACATCATCAAACGAGGGAGAGGAGAGCGGGAGGGAGGGCGCTGGGAGGGAGGTTGACAGCGTACTCGGCCTAATGTCCCCCCTCACCCCGCACCCCCCCCCCACACCCCCACACCCCCACTCCCTGAGACAGCACTCTGCCTTCCACCAACACCCCTCAGATAAGACTGAGTTCATGCTGGAGAAGAGACAAGGGAGGCAGGGAGGGAGAGAGGGAGGGAGAGAGGGGGGTGGAGGGAGGGAGAGAGGGAGGGAGAGAGGGGGGTGGAGGGAGGGAGGTGGAGGTAGGGAGGGAGGGAGGTGGAGGCAGGGAGAGACCTTCTCTTTCTAGACTTCTCTGTTTGGTTCTAGACTCTATCTGAGGAGGCCTGTCAGGTGGCGGAAGGTTCCGGGGATGTAAACAACCTGGGAGGTCCTGGTCAGAGACACTGGGGCAGGGTTGTACAACTTCCTGGACAGGGACCAATCAGCACCACCGTGAGGTTCTTCTGCTGTTAACGAGCCTGAGCGAGGTAGGGCTCGAGGTCCTAATGAAAACACACCAAGCTACAAGCTAACTGCTACGCTGTGTCGAAACCAAGAGGACTGGGAGAGGGGGGAGGGAGGGAGGGGAGAGAGAGAGAGCGAGAGAGAGAGAGAGAGAGAGAGAGGGGGGGGGAGGGAGAGAGAGAGAGGGGGGAGGGAGAGAGAGAGGGGGGGGGGGAGAGAGAGAGGGGGGGAGGGAGAGAGAGAGAGGGGGGAGGGAGTGAGAGAGGGGGGAGGGAGTGAGAGAGAGGGGGGAGGGAGAGAGAGAGGGGGGAGGGAGTGAGAGAGAGGGGAGGGAGAGAGAGACTGCTGACCAGTTGTTTTTAGGAGAGGGTACTGAAGAAGTGTGTGTGTGTGTGTGTCTGTGTGTGTGTGTGTGTGTGTTGTGCTGAAGCTAGTAAAGTGTTGCTGTCTCAGCCAACATCAACAGCAGCTTCAGTAAATCACTCCTGTCCAGCTGCAGCTAATTGGTACCAACTTCCACCCTCACCTACACCCCCCCCACGCGTCACGCCAACCCAAACAGCCAGTTAGTTCCCCTGAACATTTATCTTGATCCCCCGCACCCAACATGCTGCCTCCTGCCCCTCCCCGAACACAGCCCACCCACAACTGACTACACGTTCAGAAAAACCTTCCTGTCCAACATGAAGAGTGTGTGTGTGTGTGTGTGTGTGTGTGAGCGGCACCTCCTGGTGAGCCTGGTCTCTCTGCTGGCTGGTCTCTCTGAGCTGCTCTCCCAGGCTGCGCTGCTCTCTCTCCTGAGAGCTCAGGCTCTCCTCGAACCCACAGCGCAGAGCCCTCAGCTCCGACTGCAGGCTGGAGATGGTGTCCTGGGGGGGAGGAGAGAAAGAGAGAGTTCAGTGTGTGTGTGTGTGTGAGTGTGTGTGTGTGTGAGAGTGTGTGTGTCTCTACCTTGTCGCGCTCCTGTGCGCTCTGGGCATCTCTTCGTACACGCTCCGTCTCCATGGCGCTGGTTGCTAGGTCATGCTGCAAGGTTGCCAGGCGCTCGCCAGAGATGCCATCTCCTCTTCCTTCTGGGACAGAGCCTGCACACACACACACACACACACACATTGATACTAACACACACTAATACCAACACATACATTGTTGTCAGTATACACCCTGATACACACCCCCACACACACATCTGCTGTTTGCTGGTCTCTGCCTGCAGCAGGCTGGTGACACCACACACACACACCTGCTGTTTGCTGGTCTCTGCCTGCAGCAGGCTGGTGACACACACACATCTGCTGTTTTGCTGGTCTCTGCCTGCAGCAGGCTGGTGACACACACACACACACACACACCTGCTGTTTGCTGGTCTCTGCCTGCAGCAGGCTGGTGCTGCAGAGGATGTGAGATGCGTTGAGTTGCTCCTGCAGCTGCTGGGCCTGAGAGCGACTCTGCTGCAGCCGAGCCTCACTCTCCTCACACCTCACACGATGTACTGCTGCTGCTGGGCCTGGGCAGCGTCCTGCTGCTCCTGCACACACACACACTTAGCCTCAGTGCAGCCCCAGTACAGCCCCAGTACAGCCCCAGTGCAGCCCCAGTACAGCCCCAGTGCAGCCTCAGTACAGCCCAGTGCAGCCCCAGTACAGCCCCAGTACAGCCCCAGTACAGCCCCCAGTGCAGCCCCAGTACAGCCCCAGTACAGCCCCAGTACAGCCCCAGTGCAGCCCCAGTGCAGCCCCAGTACAGCCCCAGTACAGCCCCAGTGCAGCCTCAGTACAGCCCAGTACAGCCCCAGTACAGCCCCAGTGCAGCCCCCGTACAGCCCCAGTGCAGCCCCAGTGCAGCCTCAGTACACCCCCAGTGCAGCCCCAGTGCAGCCCCAGTGCAGCCCCAGTACAGCCCCAGTGCAGCCCCAGTACAGCCCCAGTGCAGCCCCAGTGCAGCCCCAGTACAGCCCCAGTACAGCCCCAGTGCAGCCCCAGTGCAGCCTCAGTACACCCCCAGTGCAGCCCAGTGCAGCCCCAGTACAGCCCAGTGCAGCCCCAGTACAGCCCTAGTGCAGCCCCAGTACAGCCCCAGTGCAGCCTAGTACCTTTCCCTGCAGGCAGCTTCCAGCTGCCTGGGCAGTGTGTGAGATCCAGGGCAGCCAGGCCTGCTGGGAGCTGCTCTCCCCCTGGGCCAGCCTCTCCTGCAGCTGGGCCCGCTCCTGCTCCGCCCTGCTCTCCACCCTCTGGAGCTCCACACGCAGTCCAGCCCCCTCACCTGCATACACACACACACACACACACACACAGGCACACACACAGGTACACACACCCAGGTCATGGAGGTCTGCTCTCAGGTGCTCAGGATCTTCATGCACTGTGTTCTCAGCAGTGTGTGAGAGAGTGTGTGTGTGTGTGTGTGTGTGCAGCTGAGGGGGCTGGAGGGTGGGGGGGGTACTCACGCATCAGCGTCTCGTTGGCCTGCACCAGGATGCGTCTCTCCCCCTCCAGACCAGCTCGCTCCCCCTCCAGAGAGGAGGTCACCTCCTGGCCCTCAAACAGAGCGGTCTCCAGGGAGTTCCTTCTCTGCCCTGGAAGGGAGGAGAGGGGAGGGGAGAGGATAAGGGAGGGAGAGGAGGGAGGAGGGGAGGTAGGGAGAGGAGGGGGGGAAGAGGAGAAGGGAAGGGGGGGGAGAAGGGGGAGAAGGGGGAGAGGAAGGGAGAGGATAGGGAGGGAGAGGAGGGGAGGGGGAAGAGGATAAGGGAGGGGGAGAGGAGGGGAGGGGGGAGGAGAAGGGGAGAGGAACGGAGGGGGAGAGGAGGGGGGGGGGGAGAGGAAGGGAGGGGGAGAGGAGGGGGGGGAGAGGAGAAGGGGAGAGGAGGTTTTGGCTCTGAACAGTTTTGAACTCTGGGAATCATAAGCAGTAAAGCCTAACCCTAACCCTAAGCAGTAAAGCTCAGTGGTTCATGGTTGGCCTGCACAGCAAACAAACCCTACCCTGACCACTCTAGCTAACCAACCACTCTAGCTAACCCTACCTCTAGCTAACCCTGACACTCTAGCTAACCCTGACCACTCTAGCTAACCCTAACCACTCTAGCTAACCCTGACCACCTCTAGCTAACCCTAACCACTCTAGCTAACCCTAACCACTCTAGCTAACCCTAACCACTCTAGCTAACCCTAACCCTAACCTCTCTAGCTAACCCTACATGACCCCAAGCTGTCCACCCCGCCCCCTCTCCCCCCCCACCTGAGAGCAGCCAGCTCCTGGGTGAGTCCGCAGGCCTTGCGCTGGGCGGCGTGGAGCAGCACCTCCAGACGGGCCCTCTCTCTGGTCAGCTGCTCCCCGTCCAGGGAGGCTCTCTGCAGGGCCGCCGCCTGGCTCTCCTGCCCCCTGCTGGCCTGGTCCAGCTGCTCACCCTGCACCTGCAGCTGTCTGCTTACCTGCAACACACACACACACACACACACACACACACAGACACACACACACAGACACACACACACACACACAACACACACACAGACACACACATACAACACATACACCCTACCTGAGTTTACATTGTCATGGAAACACAGCAGAGCAGCATTTAAAACTCTTATTTATGTCCCACTGTGGTCGCAGAAAACCATGACTCCGCCCTCTCTGGGTTCAGCCAATCAGGGCCAACGATACAGAGATCTCGATGATGGCTTCCTGAGATGAACGCTTTCTATAGCAGCATCATCAGATGGATACGACGTCAATCAAGGCTCTCCTGGATTGAGTCAAGGTCCACTGGCTGTTTATTATGGGCTGTCAGCTTGCAGGATGTTCCCATATTCCTCTGTAACTCTAGAAGTTTCCCTGCTGCGTCTAAAAGGCCATTTCCTGGCGTCATCACATATCCTGCCCAGCCTCTCTCACACGGCCTACTTCTACTATTACAGCGCAGCAACAGCACTGTTCGAAAAGCAATAATCGCACTAATTAGTTTTTTTTGAAAACGAACTAACTCAATATTAATACAGGCTGTGTTTCAGCCTGGCTTTGGGCTAATATCAAGGGGGCTGTATCACACCAATGTTATGGTGTGAATCTCTCCCAGTAAGAGGACGACATGAGTGAGTGGATGGAGAGAGGGATGGAGAGAGGGATGAGAGGATGAGAGGGATGAAGAGAGGGATGAGAGAGGGATGGAGAGAGGGATGGAGAGAGGGATGGAGAGAGGATGGAGAGAGGGATGGAGAGAGGGATGGAGGGTATCACAGGGAGGGTTTTAGACATGGCTTGCTTATTTTGACAGAAAAAGCTTTTTGTCCAGTTGTTTTGAGTTGCTAAATTCAAGCTCAGAGAACAACATGGCTGTTGGCCGTTTTCACAGAACAGATAATAAAACAAAATTCCATCCATTCTTCAGAGGGAGGGGTCTGGACCAAGGCAGACAGGGGCGGATCCGGCCGTAAAATACCAGTCCCCTCTCTCTCTCTCTCTGTCGCCCTCCTCTCGGATGTTATCTGTGATGTGGCGTTTCCTGCCTGACCCTGGAGCCAGGCCAGAACTCTCCTAGGTGTTGAGCATCATGGAACATGGATCCAATATCTCCTCTGGTGTTTAATGTGACAAGGAGGGCCGTCGAGTTGCTGGGAGCTGTTAATCACATACAGCAGGAACCACCCAGGGGGGAGGGTGGAGGGAGGGAGGATGAGGAGGTGGTGACCTGTGCGTGCAGCTCCAGGGTCTGGGCAGTGAGGAAGAGGAGGTGGAGGGAGGGAGGGGGGTGAGGTGCTGACCTGTGCGTGCAGCTCCAGGGTCTGGGCAGTGAGGGTGAGGAGGTGCTGACCTGTGCGTGCAGCTCCAGGGTCTGGGCAGTGAGGGTGAGGAGGTGCTGACCTGTGCGTGCAGCTCCAGGGTCTGGGCAGTGAGGGTGAGGAGGTGCTGACCTGTGCGTGCAGCTCCAGGGTCTGGGCAGTGAGGGTGAGGAGGTGCTGACCTGTGCGTGCAGCTCCAGGGTCTGGGCAGTGAGGGTGAGGAGGTGCTGACCTGTGCGTGCAGCTCCAGGGTCTGGGGCAGTGAGGGTGAGGAGGTGCTGACCTGTGCGTGCAGCTCCAGGGTCTGGGCAGTGAGGGTGAGGAGGTGCTGACCTGTGCGTGCAGCTCCAGGGTCTGGGCAGTGAGGGTGAGGAGGTGCTGACCTGTGCGTGCAGCTCCAGGGTCTGGGCAGTGAGGGTGAGGAGGTGCTGACCTGTGCGTGCAGCTCCAGGGTCTGGGCAGTGAGGGTGAGGAGGTGCTGACCTGTGCGTGCAGCTCCAGGGTCTGGGCAGTGAGGGTGAGGACGGTGCTGACCTGTGCGTGCAGCTCCAGGGTCTGGGCCTGCTGTCTCTGCAGCAGCAGCAACTCCTCCTGCAGCCTCTGGCGCTCCTGCAGCAGGTTGCCGTGGGAACCCTCCAGCGCGCGGCGCTCCGCCCCCAGGTCGTCCAGCTCCTGCTGCAGACGCAGTCCCGCCTCCCTGGCCGACGCCCGTTCTAGCTCCGCCTCTCTGCGCCGCTCACTAAGCTCCGCCTTTTCCCCCTCCGCCTGGAGAGAGAGAGAATATGGAATATGATTGGGTTACTCTCCCCCCTGCCAGTGCCCCTACCCCCCCCCCCCCCCCTCCAGGTCCCCTCCTGACCTGCAGTAGGAGGCGGTTGAGCTCCACCTTGTCGCTGGCCAGGCCCTCGCTCAGGGCGGCCATCTTGGACAGGGAGTCTCTTAGGCCAGCCTCCTGGCTCTGCAGCCTGGCCACGTCCAGCTCCCGCTCGGCATTCTGGGATTCCACCTGCAGGACACAGTAGAGGTGTGTGTGTGGTGAGTGTGTGTGTGTGTGTGTTAGTGAGTGTGTGTGTGTGTTAGTGAGTGTGTGTGTGGTGATGGGAGAGTAGTGTGAGGTGTAGTGTAGTGGGGGTGAGGAGAGAGTCAGAATGATGATGAGGTGTAGTGAGGAGTGGGGGAGGTGGATGAGAGGAGCAGCAGGAAAGGATGATGAGGTGTAGTGAGGAGTGGGGGAGGTGGATGAGAGGAGCAGCAGGAAAGGATGATGAGGTGTAGTGAGGAGTGGGGGAGGTGGATGAGAGGAGCAGCAGGAAAGGATGATGAGGTGTAGTGAGGAGTGGGGGAGGTGGATGAGAGGAGCAGCAGGAAAGGATGATGAGGTGTAGTGAGGAGTGGGGGAGGTGGATGAGAGGAGCAGCAGGAAAGGATGATGAGGTGTAGTGAGGAGTGGGGGAGGTGGATGAGAGGAGCAGCAGGAAAGGATGATGAGGTGTAGTGAGGAGTGGGGGAGGTGGATGAGAGGAGCAGCAGGAAAGGATGATGAGGTGTAGTGAGGAGTGGGGGAGGTGGATGAGAGGAGCAGCAGGAAAGGATGATGAGGTGTAGTGAGGAGTGGGGGGAGGTGGATGAGAGGAGCAGCAGGAAAGGATGATGAGGTGTAGTGAGGAGTGGGGAGGTGGATGAGAGGAGCAGCAGGAAAGGATGATGAGGTGTAGTGAGGAGTGGGGGAGGTGGATGAGAGGAGCAGCAGGGAAAGGATGATGAGGTGTAGTGAGGAGTGGGGGAGGTGGATGAGAGGAGCAGCAGGAAGGATGATGAGGTGTAGTGAGGAGTGGGGGAAGGTGGATGAGAGGAGCAGCAGGAAAGGATGATGAGGTGTAGTGAGGAGTGGGGGAGGTGGATGAGAGGAGCAGCAGGAAAGGATGATGAGGTGTAGTGAGGAGTGGGGAGGTGGATGAGAGGAGCAGCAGGAAAGGATGATGAGGTGTAGTGAGGAGTGGGGGAGGTGGATGAGAGGAGCAGCAGGAAAGGATGATGAGGTGTAGTGAGGAGTGGGGGAGGTGGATGAGAGGAGCAGCAGGAAAGGATGATGAGGTGTAGTGAGGAGTGGGGGAGGTGGATGAGAGGAGCAGCAGGAAAGGATGATGAGGTGTAGTGAGGAGTGGGGGAGGTGGATGAGAGGAGCAGCAGGAAGGATGATGAGGTGTAGTGAGGAGTGGGGGAGGTGGATGAGAGGAGCAGCAGGAAAGGATGATGAGGTGTAGTGAGGAGTGGGGGAGGTGGATGAGAGGAGCAGCAGGAAAGGATGATGAGGTGTAGTGAGGAGTGGGGGAGGTGGATGAGAGGAGGCAGCAGGAAAGGATGATGAGGTGTAGTGAGGAGTGGGGGAGGTGGATGAGAGGAGCAGCAGGAAAGGATGATGAGGTGTAGTGAGGAGTGGGGGAGGTGGATGAGAGGAGCAGCAGGAAAGGATGATGAGGTGTAGTGAGGAGTGGGGAGGTGGATGAGAGGAGCAGCAGGAAAGGATGATGAGGTGTAGTGAGGAGTGGGGGAGGTGGATGAGAGGAGCAGCAGGAAAGGATGATGAGGTGTGTGAGGAGTGGGGAGTGGTGAGAGGAGCAGCAGGAAAGGATGATTAGTGTAGTGGGAGTGGGGAGGTGATGAGAGGAGCAGCAGGAAGGATGAGAGGGGGTGAGGTGTGGGGAGGTCGATGAAGGACAGCAGAAAATGATGTGTTGAGATTTGGGGTGATGGAGGAGCAGCAGGAAAGGATGATGAGGTGTAGTGAGGAGTGGGGGAGGTGGATGAGAGGAGCAGCAGGAAAGGATGATGAGGTGTAGTGAGGAGTGGGGGAGGTGGATGAGAGGAGCAGCAGGAAAGGATGATGAGGTGTAGTGAGGAGTGGGGGAGGTGGATGAGAGGAGCAGCAGGAAAGGATGATGAGGTGTAGTGAGGAGTGGGGGAGGTGGATGAGAGGAGCAGCAGGAAAGGATGATGAGGTGTAGTGAGGAGTGGGGGAGGTGGATGAGAGGAGCAGCAGGAAAGGATGATGAGGTGTAGTGAGGAGTGGGGGAGGTGGATGAGAGGAGCAGCAGGAAAGGATGATGAGGTGTAGTGAGGAGTGGGGGAGGTGGATGAGAGGAGCAGCAGGAAAGGATGATGAGGTGTAGTGAGGAGTGGGGGAGGTGGATGAGAGGAGCAGCAGGAAAGGATGATGAGGTGTAGTGAGGAGTGGGGGAGGTGGATGAGAGGAGCAGCAGGAAAGGATGATGAGGTGTAGTGAGGAGTGGGGGAGGTGGATGAGAGGAGCAGCAGGAAAGGATGATGAGGTGTAGTGAGGAGTGGGGGAGGTGGATGAGAGGAGCAGCAGGAAAGGATGATGAGGTGTAGTGAGGAGTGGGGGAGGTGGATGAGAGGAGCAGCAGGAAAGGATGATGAGGTGTAGTGAGGAGTGGGGGAGGTGGATGAGAGGAGCAGCAGGAAAGGATGATGAGGTGGAGGAGGTGGAGGAAGAGGAGCTGGGAGAGGAGGAGAGGAGGAGGAGGAGGAGAGCAGCACCTTGCTGAGGGCCAGGGTGAGGCTGCTCTTGTCGTCCTGCAGCACCTCCTTCTGCAGGGTCACATGACCCAGAGCCTCCCTCAGGGTCACCAGGTCTCTCCTCAGCTCTGAGTGCTCTCCCTCCAGCACCTCCAGGCTCCTCTGGCTACACACACACACACACACATAACACTACACACACCTTCACATAGATAAGCCATGCATCTCTCTCCCTCATTCTCTCTTCTGTCTTTCTCTCTCACCCCCCCCCCCCCCCCACACACACACACACACCTTCACATGCACTATTTATATTAACCGTCTCCCTAAGCGATCATGTCTCCTGCTCAGAGAGCCTGAGACACGCTGGGGTCCAGAGGTGCAGCCTCTCCCTGGGCCCCGGCCCTGAGGCAGCCTCAGCTGAGAGGCTGCCTCAGGGCCGGGGACCAGGGAGAGGCTGCCTCAGGGCCGGGAGCCCAGGGAGAGGCTGCCTCAGGGCCGGGGCCCAGGGAGAGGCTGCCTCAGGGCCGGGGCCCAGGGAGAGGCCCTGAGGCCCTGTTCCCTGTCAGCTGCGAGCCGACAGGGAACAGTCTCTCTCTCTGGCAGCACAGCCAGCTCTGTCATGTAAATCATTTATATTTTAATGCAGTGTCATCTGGGCGCAGAGCAGCTCTGAAAATGACATGTGGTCCTGATCCGAACGCTAAATAAACACTGGAGAGAGGAGTGGTGAGGAGGGGTGAGGAGAGGAGGGATGAAGAGAGGAGGGGTGAGGAGAGGAGGGGTGAGGAGAGGAGGGGTGAGGAGAGGAGAGGAGGGGTGAGGAGAGGAGGGGTGAGGAGAGGAGGGGTGAGGAGTGGAGGGGAGAGGAGGGGTGAGGAGAGGAGGAGGGAGGGGTGAGAAGGACGTGGCTGGGGACTAGTGCTAGGGCTAGAGAAAGGCATGTTCCCTCTTTCGCTCCCCCAGGACGCTACCCTCTCCTCCCTGCTCCCTCCCCCAGGACGCTACCCTCTCCTCCCTGCTCCCTCCCCCAGGACGCTACCCTCTCCTCCCTGCTCCCTCCCCCAGGACGCTACCCTCTCCTCCCTGCTCCCTCCCCCAGGACGCTACCCTCTCCTCCCTGCTCCCTCCCCCAGGACGCTACCCCTCTCCTCCCTGCTCCCTCCCCCAGGACGCTACCCTCTCCTCCCTGCTCCCTCCCCCAGGACGCTACCCTCTCCTCCCTGCTCCCTCCCCCAGGACGCTACCCTCTCTGGGCCTGGCTGCGCTGGAGAGCCAGCTCCTCCTCCAGGTCCTCCCTCTGCTGCCTCAGCAGGTCTCTCTCTCTCTGGAGCTCCAGCTCTGCTCCCCGCGCCTCCTCCAGCTCTGCTCCCCGCGCCTCCGCGTCTCCCTGAAGCTCAGCCAGCCTCCGCTCCAGGCTGCCCTTCTCACTGTCCCCCAGACAACCAGAGGGAGAGAGGGAGGGGGGGGACAGAGAGAGAGACATGAAGATAAAGAGATCAAACACAATCCACACACATATTCACACACACGCACACACACACTCACAAACACGCGTACACACACACACACTCAC
Organism: Thaleichthys pacificus; assembly: GCA_023658055.1. Lineage (NCBI taxonomy): Eukaryota > Metazoa > Chordata > Actinopteri > Osmeriformes > Osmeridae > Thaleichthys > Thaleichthys pacificus. The sequence goes on along the minus strand of CM042878.1, from coordinate 424,351 downwards.
CTGTGCAGGATGTCCAGGGAGGTGTGGTATCTCTGGCTGTCTCTCAGGCTCTCCTCCAGGGAGGTCTTCAGCCTCTGGGCCTCACTCTTCTGCTCCTGCAGCCTCTCCTCCAGCCTCCCCCTGGCCTCCTCGGCCTCTTGCAGCTGGGAGCGGAGGGAGCCCACCTCCTCCAGGGCCTCTGCCAGACGCCCATGCAGGTCCTGGTGTCACAGAGGAGGGGGGAGGTAGTATTAACGGAACAGCCTCTATCAACACTGGATCTATGAGACTGGGTGTGTCTGACCTGTGTCTGGGTGTGGTGCTGGGCGAGGACTGTCTGGACAGCAGCCAGCGTTCTGCTTCTCAGGGGGGAGGAGGAGGGGGAAGAGGGGGAGGGAGGGGGTGGAGGAGGAACCTTCACCACAAATCAACTGAGAAAATAAATATGGGGGGGGGGACATAGTACACTGGTTAGGCACTTCTTTCTATTAAGATGTAAACAGATTAAGCAAGTGTGTTCTGACCAGGTGTGTTCTGACCAGGTGTGTTCTGACCAGGTGTGTTCTGACCAGGTGTGTTCTGACCAGGTGTGTTTTACCTGGTTGATGTTGTGGAGGGTCTGCTGGAGGGTCTCCACCTCAGAGCGCAGGCAGGTCCTCTCCTCCCTGTCCTCCACCCTGCTCGCCTCCTACAGATACCCGGGTCAGAGGTCACACAGGTAGACAGCCAGGTCAGAGGTCACACAGGTAGACAGCCAGGTCAGAGGTCACACAGGTAGACAGCCAGGTCAGAGGTCACACAGGTAGACAGCCAGGTCAGAGGTCACACAGGTAGACAGCCAGGTCAGAGGTCACACAGGTAGACAGCCAGGTCAGAGGTCACACAGGTAGACAGCCAGGTCAGAGGTCACACAGGTAGACAGCCAGGTCAGAGGTCACACAGGTAGACAGCCAGGTCAGAGGTCACACAGGTAGACAGCCAGGTCAGAGGTCACACAGGTAGACAGCCAGGTCAGAGGTCACACAGGTAGACAGCCAGGTCAGAGGTCACACAGGTAGACAGCCAGGTCAGAGGTCAGACAGGTAGACATAGGCCAGCCCTGACAAACACCCCCCCCCCCCACAGCTCCCCTAACCCCTCCCACCCCTGTGGTCTCACCATCCTGTCCAGGCTGGTTTCCATGGCAGCCAGGCTGGAGTCCTTCTGACTGTTCTGAGCTCTCAAATGCTTCACCATGTCAGTCAGCTCCAGGATCCTGCACCCACACACACACACACACACAGTCAGCACGGCAGTGTGGGGGGGGGGGGGGGGCAGTCAGCATGGCAGACGGGAGCCGACCTGGAGTTGAGCTCTACTTTCTCCGCGTCCCAGCGCCCCTGGAGCTGCATGGCCTCCTTCAGCTTGTCTCTCAGCTGGAGCTCCAGCCCTGAGACCTCCGGGCCACCAGGGGCGCTGTGCTGGGCATGGCTGGCCTCCACACTCAGACAGGCAGCATGCAGGCGTCGCCTGGCTCTGACACACTCCCCACGCACCTCCGACAGACTCCTGCAGAACACACACCAGGATCCTGCTGCTGTTGTTTTAACATAACACAACTAGGTCACAACTCACAACCAGGTCTGACATGTTTTCAGTTTTATGTTTGTGTGAGGCCCATCAGTTTCTTCGGGGCCAGGGTTCTATGTTACTTAGTAACCATCACTCTCCCGATCTGGGCTCTTTGAACCTATGAATAGCCAGCAGGATGATGTCTGTGAGTCATCCTTATTACAGCAAACTGCTCGTCCACACTCACGGTGGGTCAACATGACACAAGCCAAGGCCTCAACACTGGCCTCCACCCTGATGGATGTCTCCAGACCAGAGGCACCTCAAACCATCCGTCCCCAGGAGAGAAGGCTCCGAGTGGGGGGAGCAGGAAGTGACCCCACTCCCCTTTGATCCAGGCAGGGATGGATGAGAGGAGGGGGGAGGAGGGGGAGGACTGGTGTGATCCTGGAGCCCCCAGGAGGAGGTCCTGGTGGCCGGCCTCTCTCACCTGTCAGCAAAGGCCCTCAGCTGGGTGCAGGAGCTCCGGAGGGAGGCGGCCTTGGCGCCACAGGGCCCTGACGCGGGCCTGCTCGCGCCCCAGCCGCGAGGCACTCGTCTGGGGGAGAGAGAGGGGCACAGGGGGGTCAGGGTGGAGGCGACGGAGGGGGGGGAACAGCAGGCGACACAGACACACTGAGGAGCTGCTGGGGTGTTGGAACACAGGAAACATGAACGACTCACACACACACACACACACACATCACACATAAACACACACATCCCACATACATCACACATCCCACACAAACCTACACACACACAGTAACACAAACAAACTATTGGCTTTCCCTGTATCAACAGATGTAGCCATTTACAGTGTGAATTCCTTCATCCTGCCAGATTATTTGCACCCCCTCATTTTTCAACGATAGGAATGTTTTCACAGGAAACAACAACTCCAAAATCATAACAAAGAAACGAACAGAGAATGAGCATGAATCGACAAGCCGGGTTATGAATGGATCTGCCTCGCATGGAGCCTTTACAGGGGAAGTTGCTCAACCTGGGAGAGGAGGAGGAGGAAGAGGAGGAGGAGGAGGAGGAGGAGGAGGAAGAGGGAGAGCCAGCCCTGCGCTTTACCTTCTCGGCACGTCAGCCCTTTTTTCCCCCTCATTGGAGCAAGATCCTTCCTCCCCCTCCTCCCTCCCCTCCCCTCTCCACCCCCTCCTCCCTCCCTCCCCTCTCCACCCCCTCCTCCCTCCCCTCTCCTCCCCCTCTTCCCCCGCCCCTCCTCCCCTCTCACCTCCTGCTCTCGTCGCAGGCGTGTGTCCTTCTCCTCCAGGGCCTGCCTGTCCTGTTCCAGCCTCTCCTCCAGGGCTTGCTGGGAAGCGCCCGCCTGTTGCAGCTGCTCCCTCAGCAGGCTGTTCACGCGGCCCAGCCCGGCACACCTGGAGGACACACACACACGTCACACATACAGACACACACACACAGGCACGTCACACTTACAGACACACACACACAGGCACGTCACACTTACAGACACACACACACACGTCACACGCAGACACACACACATTCCCCACATCCAAACTCCATCAATTTCGGGGCCACTATATCACTGGTACATTTACAGGCTTGTGACGCCCAGACTCAGATGTGCTGTGCCAGCCTCGCTGACAGAGAGAGCCAGGGAGACAGTTTTATAAAGTCCATGTCAACTCTGGAGTAATTCCTAACAGATTTTCCTGTAGTGTAATTTACAGAAATGTATACATCATTCTCACACTGCACACACACCCCACTCTGCTGACAATCCCATCCTGGACACCTCACAGTGTGTGTGTGTGTGTGTGTGGGGGGGGGGGCTGTGTGTGTGTGTTGTGGGCTTCCAGTACCTGGTTACAAAAGGCAAAATAAACCTGAAACTGTGACTCTAGTCAGAAGTGTTGTGTCGTGTGGTCCCCACAGTGCTGCTCCACCACCAGGCTGTCAGAGGAGCCTTGGCAGGCAGGAAGGCTAGTGGCAGGTTTAGAGACCCAGGTCTTCATGCAGTGGGTGTGGGGGAGGTTATGACTGAGCTCTGAAGGAGACGCCAACAAGGACTGGATAATGAACTCCTCCTCTTCCCGGTCCATGTGCTGGAAAGCCGAGAGACCCGACGGGAATTCTCTCTCAACTCAGCTTCTCAGAAACACTTTGGCTTATTTTGTTGTTGTTTCTCACCGAGGGAGAATAAAGGGGGGGAGTGAAACGGGAGCAAACAGTCTTATCATCCTCGTTTCCCTGGATTTATGTTTGTGTGCTCTGATCCACACACAGGCTCCCTGCTTACTTCACAGTTTTTGGCGTTTGATATTTTCCTGCATTATTTCATGGTTTTCATTAGTTCCTCTAGTACACTGGGAAGCCCTCCACCCTGCACCCTCCACCCACCTCCTCTGCTCCTCCTCCAGCAGCTGCTTGTTGTGGACTGCCTGGCTGAGGTCCTGGTCCCTCCTCTGGAGCCTGTGGGCCAATGAGTCCAGCTGGGCCTGTAGCTGGAACCCACACCACATTGTTACCTAGCTACCCACACCACATCGTTACCTAGCAACCCACACCACACCGTTACCTAGCTACCCACACCACATCGTTACCTAGCAACCCACACCACACCGTTACCTAGCAACCCACACCACACCGTTACCTAGCTACCCACACCACATCGTTACCTAGCTACCCACACCACATCGTTACCTA